>OX101785.1:21478704-21652993 GCA_944452715.1 Ophion slaviceki | reverse complement strand
AGAGAGAGAGAGAGAGAGAGAGAGAGAGAGAGAGAGAGAGAGAGAGAGAGAGAGAGAGAGAGAGAGAGAGAGAGAGAGAGAGAGAGAGAGAGATTTTTCGAAACCTCGAAGTTTGAGTAAGACAAAGAGGGAATTAAGCTAGGAAGCTTTGTGAGCTGTCCAAAAGAGTGACAGAGAAAGAGAAAGGAAGAAAACGTGTGTGTGAGAGAGAGAAAGAGAGAGAGAGAGAGAGGGAGAGAGAGAGAGGGAGAGAGAGAGAGAGGGAGAGAGAGAGGGAGAGAGAAAGGGAGAGAGAGAGAACGAATGTATTTCGTCTCGCGGCTCTTATATACAACCCCCTCGCTCCTTGCCGTCCATTTTTTCTTCCTTCGCTTTTTCTTTTCTTTTTTTTTGCCCACTCACTCCACCGTTTCATTCCCCCTTGCCGTTCTGTCTTCTACATTTATTTATTCTTTCAAGTAATCAAGCAAGGTAACGCGGGGGACGAGAGAAATGAGGGTGAGTGAGAGGTTGGGGGGGGGGGGGCGGTGAGAGAGTCTCTCGCGATGAGCAGGCGGCGAAGAGAGACGCACAGGGTAAAGAAACGAGGGAGCTCTCTCTCTCCCTCTCTCTCTCTCTCTCTCTCTCTCTCTCTCTCTCTCTCTCTTTATTCTTCATCTTTTTGGCTTAGGACCAACTATAGTCGTTGACCAGTCTATAAGTACGATGATTAGCATCGCCGGTTATCAATCAGGCTCCGTACGAGATTAAAGATTGAACCTGCCAATCACTGTTATTTTATACGCCGATGGGTCAATGGCCAATCGTTGTCTGATATTACTAGTCTCACAGAAAATACATGTGTAGCATTGTGTGCAACTCGGCAAACGACGGCTGAAGAGTAAAAAAGGAAATACAATTTTACTGGGATGTAAGAATGGAAAAAGACTTTTTCTGAAAAGTGAAAACGGTAAAACACTTTTCCCGAACAATAAAGGAGGAAAAACACCTTCACTGAAAAGTAAAGAAAGGAATAACACTTTTATTGAGAAGTAAAAAAAGAAAAACATTTTCGCTGAAAAGTAAAAAAATATAAACCCTTTTACTGAAAAGTAGAACAGAAAAAAGATTTACTGAAAAGTAAAAAAGGCAATACACTTTTACTGAAAAGTGAAAAAGCGAAAACAGTTTTACTGAAAAGTGAAAATGGAAGAGCACTTTCACTGGAAATTAAAAAAGAAAAAACACTTTTACTGAAAATTAGCTTAGAAACAAACACTTTTATTGAAAAGTAAAAAAGGAAATAATCTTTCACTGAAAAGTAAAAAAGGAAAATCTTTGCGCTGCAAAAGGCCGCATAAAGGTCATAGAATACCCTTAATTATCTTGCAAAAATCAACAGTCCAATCGAAAACATATTCTTTCGTGGGAAACATAACAACGACAAAAGAGAACATCAAGAAATTAGTGATTGGGAAGAAAACAGGTCGATAAGGGAAAAACGGGTTCAGCTTGTGGGTAACGGTTCAAAACCGTTCCGTATATTTTAGAAAAAAAAATAGTGTTCCCTTTCATGACGCAGAAAAGAAATAACGAGAGCACTAATTTTAGGAAAATTAAGCGTTTGGTCGAATCTTTGCGTACATCTTTGTACGCAAAGATGATCCATAAGGAGCACGACGCGACGTGAACCAGCGTTCTCGTATTCATCAAAAATAATTTAAAGATCCACTATTCTTACATATTTGCAAAATTCGATGATAAAAAACATGAGGTACAAATTTACAATTGGCTCGTCGAAACATAATGAGGCACGATATGTCTTATTATGATTTGTCTTATTATGGTAATTAAGATGTAATGATATGACTGCAATTATTGAATTGCAGCAGCCAAAACTTTCAAACTTCAGGTTCACTGTACATAGAATAGCTCATATATATATGTGTGTGGGTGCAAGCCATAACAAAATAAGGATATCGCTATCAACCCGCCTGCTTGGAAAACGTGCTATGCGATATGCAGCAAGTTTTAAGTACACTACTTTTATCTGAGTAAGAATAAATCTTTGACCGTTTTTTTATAGACTTGGATGATGTATAAACGTCATAAGAATCATATACAAAATAAATTATACGTGAACATTTTATTTTTTTTTTATTTTCGGAGCTTTTTTTCCAAAGCTCTTCCGAGCGCTCCGAAACGCACGAAACAGCCTAGACGGTGAAAGTAGCAATTTGGAATCGTTTAGTCCAGTCGTTATAAACAAAATATACATCGACCAAACAACTGAAGACATACTATGAAAATGCCTCCGCGGATACACGCAGAATTCAAATGAGATTTCAATTCAATTCAGTGGACGATAGTCCTAAATCAGTTTTCTCGTTTTTCTCGAAACCACGTTTTCACAATCGGGAGGACGGATAAATCAAGCAGTTTTTGTTCGATTGAATTGAAATTCTAACTGCAGCTTCTTAGATCGATTGTCCAAAGAAGTACACAAGACTTTCACGATCCATAAACAATTCTCGTTTTTTACGAGACGATTTTTTTGTGGTTCACTGAAAAAAAAAATCATCAATCGCCATTTGACTCAACTGGACCGCTCCAACCTCCTCCATTATCATCTGTCCTACGGAAGAAAAAAATTTAAATAATCGCAAACCGATGGCGCCTTTATGAGGCCCCGAAAGTCGTGGGGAGTCTGTATTCTTGAAAAATAAAAATAAAGAACCTACAGCCAGTCGACTCGGCTAGATCAACTGTGCTTGAACGAGTCGTTGGCCTTTTGCACGTTACGCGGATCCTAAAACCCGTACAACCCATTGTATATACGTATATACAGATATACAGGGTGTCCTGTTATGAATGGATAATCCTGCAACTGTCGATAGGTCAGGTAATGTCATACCATATGCTGAAATTTAAGTTTAGTAATAGTCGCACGGTTTTCGAGATAAGAATCATCTGCTTTTGGTTTTTCGCATGCCATTTCTACAAAAGTTAACTTTTTTGACTCGGTTTAAAAAAATACTCATGGTTATTTGTTTTATCTAGAAAAGCATTTTTTTAACCTCAAATGTTAAGGAAACTTTATGAAAAAAAACTTACGCAGAATTTTCATACAAACCAATTCGAACATCTGACTTTGATAGTCTGCAGTGTGAAAAAAAATGTACTACGCATATTGTGCCAATTACTTTAAAAAGTTGCTCAGTTATTGTCGATTCATATAATTTGTAGAAATGGCATGCGAAAGACCAAAAGGAGATGATTTTTTTAACAAATAACAAAGCCCAAAATCTCGTAAACCGTGGGTTTACTAAACTGAAATTCCAGCATATTGTAGGACCTGATCTTACCTATCGACAGTTGCAGGATTATCCATTCATAACAGGACACCCTGTATATATACGTTCAAGGTCATTCAAGGTCATTCAAGGTAATCCATTAAAATGGAATACAAATCTAAATCTAAAACAACTACCAAATATTTGGTCGTGATCCGAGATATTTGGATTTGTACAATCGATACTGATCTTGAATGACCTTGAACGACTTTGACCCCCGAATGTTTTTTATGCGGCTTGAGATGCTCCACAAGATGGTTGAAAAAAATGTACCATTCCATTTAAAAAAAGTGAAGATGGCCTTTACTGTGCGTTATCACCGCCACTGGAATAAAAAAAATTGGTCGCATTTGATGGCCCGCTTCACACCGTACAACTTTTGTCTCGAACATTTTTTGTGATGTCGATAATTACGGAGTTATTTCGGGTGTCAGAGATAAGAGGGACACCCTGTATATATATATATATATATATATATATATATATATATATATATATATATATATATATATATATACACACGAGTGTTAAGCCTGGCAATCATACAGTGGTCCCATTACCATAAGAAGGGCTCTAATTTTACACAATGCTCACGGGAGCAGCCCTTTTCGCCTCCTTCCTTGTCTTCTTCTCAACTTCTACCCCCTCACGCGGTATCGAGGGTTTTTGTTTCGTTTCCTCGCATACACTCGTTGTATTACGTAGTTCGCCATAATGTACTTTTGTATGTGCGAGTGTGTGTGTGTGTGTGTGTGTGTGTATACGCGTCCACGTGCAAGAATGATCATGGAATTCGTAATGTAACGAGTCCGTACGAAGAAACGAAATAAATTATGAAAAGATGAAGGAGGTGGGCGGCGGAAGGGGGGACATTTGATAGTCGAAGAGAAGGGGAAGAGATCTGTATTTACATATTGTATGTCCAAGCGAACGTGTATGTAGCTGGGAATTTTCAGGATACTAGATTAGAAATGGCCTTTGAAGTTGATTAGATAAGCATACTTGAACGTTGAAAATTTTCACTGTGCATAAATTATTCCGGTAAGCGGGAATAAATTATAAACATCCTGTAGATGTCGAATAACGTTTCACGCACTTTACAGGGAAGTCTTAATTGAAATTCTCCGTTTACGATGCCAAATGTACGTACACGCTCGCACACACATACCCCAAATGAAATTTGAATTTTTAATAGTTAAACATTTTTTTACGATTTTTCGTTTCTCGTGCAGACGAAAAAAAATCGAGTGGTAAAAAAAACTATTGGAGTGCAATATTGACCTTTTTACGAAATGACAACAAATCGTAGAAAATGATTACGCGATAAAGACAATGGTGGAAAAAATGTCATAAAAGAAACGGTATCACAAACATAAAATGTGGGTATATGATGCACCTAATGAACTGGCCCAAAGTTGGTATGCAAATTGCTTTTTACGATTTATCAATAAAATTTCAATACTCGCGTTCCTCGTTGGCTCTCATTAGTCCCGAGCCTTGTTTGCGAAAACACGAGTCGAAAAACTGTATTCGTCTTCTATGTGAAAGAAAATTTCATGTGTAGCTGGGAACAGACGAAACGCGTATCGTATGTACCTTGTCGTCGAAGTCGTCGTCGTCGTCGGATTCTACTAGATCGCTAGATATACACATGATACATGTGCTGTAAATTGTGTTTACGAGCTCGTTGGGTATGCGGAGCCTTGAAACGGTCCACATGTGTGTGTGTGCCTATATACATATATACACATCTGCACATACATATATACATGCATATATATATATATATATATATATATATATATATATATATATATATATATATATTTGCATGAGGTATTCCACGTCAACCAGACAACAAGTATCCGGACACTCCTCGAATTGGCTCTCAATTTGATATCATCGTCCAAACCGAAGAAAAATACCATTTTTTCCCGATCACTCGCGCCTACCAATTTTTTTAAGGGAAAACGGGAAAAAAATGCCAGGCCCTGCAAAATGAGTGCGATTTTTTCCTGGACAATGAGGAATATGTTTCGTGCGCAAACATAAAAATTTCAAACCATTGTTCAAAATCTTTTTTCATCCCATGTTCGTATCTAGTTTTATTGAGGTACAAAAAAAAATCTCGCTTGTTTATGCGCGTAGGTAGTTTTGTCGAAGTATAAAAATAATTCTCGCAATGACCAATTTTTTAGGACTGGTTACGACGCTTTGTCAGATTGCTCATTTGAAGAATTTCTTTATCGCGATCTTTTGCGTCAATAACTATTTATTTAAATGAAATGTGAAAAATTGGCTCGCCCTGCAATATGAGTGCGGTGTTTTCTGGTCAAAGGGTCAATATATTTTGTGCGCAAAAATAAAAATTTCGAATGACTGTTTAAAATGGTGCTTTTTCACGCTCGTATCTAGTTTCATTGGGTATAAAAAAGTTTCCGTAATGAACAATTTTTTAGGACTCGTTACGACGCATTGCCAGATTGCTTGTTTGGGAATATTCCCGAAAAGTATTTCACCTTGACTGATAATTACCGAGGTTGGAGAGAAAAAGATCACAGAGACTTGAAAAAAATGGCACAATGAAATGTTTAATTCAAAATGTGGCTCAATTTGATTGATTCAGGGTAACGAATATTCTAAATTGTTTTTCGTTGAAAAAAACTGATAGTAGACTTTTCACAAGAGGCTGAAGAATCTGCAGTGAAACATTTGACGATTACTTTTGTGAATCGCATTTTGGAGAAAGAAGAGAATCTACTCGACGTGAAACCGCCTCTACATGTCTTTACGCGAAACCCCTTCGTCAACGAAACGAGAGAGTTTATTGAGAACCTTCCTCTTTCTTTGGTACATATACCGCGTATACATACACACATATATATACATCCAGACATGTGCGTGTGTGTGTGTGCGTGGACCATACTACTTTGACACGATTGTACATTCGTACACGTGGCACCGAGAACGCGTCTTTTTAGTACCACCGAAAGTAGAAACAAGTTCGTAAAAATCCGTCGAGATTGAGAAAAACGTTATTCAAATATACTCTTCGATGCCGACATTTATATTTTTTGCATCCGATGGATATTCTTGCACCAATTATGTTTCGAAAAACATATATATACAGGGTGTTAAGAAGGTCGATGCCTTCATGGGGTGATAGGTCACCTCGTTAGGAACATATCTAACCTAGGTTACCTTAGTCCAAAGTCTACGAATTCCGAGTTATCATGGTAAGTATGATATTTGGAAAATTTCCCAAAATTAGGTACTAACTCGTTTACCTCTTATGTTAATGCTATTTTTTAAAAAATAGCATTGACATAAGATGAAGAATTTTCAATATTTTTTCGAAAATTTTTTCACATATTCTTATACCTTGGCAAAAAGCAAATAAAAACAATTTTTTCTCTCGTCACAGTAGTGTCCGGGCTTAAAGGGTAATTAAGGGACTTTTTAATACGCACATACGTCCAATAGAAATGGACTTTCAAAGTTTTGATAAATTTAACTCCAGTGTTATCGACGAAAAAAAATCGACGCAATTCAGCGCATTTTCTTACGAAGAAATTCGAATTATGGTAGAATTTTATCGTCAACGAGTGAACATGTCAGTCAAAGATACAAATTGCGGCAAAATTTTCATTTTTCCGCAAGAAGTTTTGCTGAATGGCTTCGATATCATTTAAATGATTTTATTTTATTTTAATCTTCATCGGACGTATCAAAGTATGAAAAAATCATTCTCCAACACTCATCAACGAGACACTCTTAGTTCAGTAAAAAGGAAGAAAACCCAGCACTTTTCAGCGTAGAATATGAATTTTTGTCTGAAGGTAAATGGTTGCACACTGAAAGTACCCCGAATAAAATGTTTCCCCTCAACTCGCCCCAACCCTAAGAAATAGGGGTTGAAAACTAAAAAAATCGCCGTATCTCGATAATTATTAGCCCGAGCAAAAAAATATTTCAAGCAAAAGTTGTTTGGAATAATAAAATACGTATAAAGTTATCTGACGTCCAATCCCCTATCTTTGAAAATGTACTCTACTCCGCTCGCACAGACATCAACCCTGAATTTTCGAACCGATTTTGTGCCGCTATTTCTAAAGATAGGGGGTTAGACGTCGGATAACTTTATATGAATATTAATATTCCAAACAACTTTTGTTTGAAACCTTTTTTGTCCGGGCTATTAATTATCGAGATACGGCAATTCTTAAGTTTTCAACCCCTATTTCTTAGGGTTGGGGCGACTTGAGGGGCGACATTTTATTGGCGGTACTTGCCAGTATGCGACCATCTACCATCAGTCAAAAATTCATTTTCTACGCTAAAAAGGGCTGGGTTTTCGTCTCTTTTACCGGACTAAGAGCTCGTCGTTTCTTCTGTAAAATAAAAAGATCGAAGATTAGACCCACGCCGAGACTAGTAGCGAAAAAAATGCGTCCGCATCCTCGTTAGGAAATTATCGTAATACCGACGTGTGAATCAGCAATGGCGAAAGATTTAGCGCCTCGTAAATTATTCGACATTTCGTAGCAGCGATCCTGCTACCAACGCGACAGCGCTCAATCCCCACAACGACGGTCAAAACAGAGAATGGATTTGTTTTTTTTGCGTTTGGTTTCGGCAGACCACGAACACATCGAGATTCACGAGCGTACGTCGGAATAATCGACTGCGCAGTAGTCGACTCAGTGCTCCATACGCTTTCCCGAGCACGTGAAAGCAGAAGAAATAAGTAGTATCGATCGGGCTCGCGCTGAATCCGCACGAGAGTTCACGACCATCGCGATGATTTCGGAAAAAGTACGTACGGAAAAATTGATAAGTACCTCGTCATTTCGCACGGAAATTGTGCGTCCGAACGTTATTCGTTGTACAGCAACGTCGTATGGTTTAATTTTGATGATGATTATTCATTCTCTTTTAATCTTTAGTTGTGTGTGTACAGTCTGCCGTTGGGATTTATATTCATCGAACATGTGCGATGGGATTCTAACAAGGCTGTCGGTTTTGTTGAAACTCATATATTTGATAAAGCATTGAAAACTATTGAACACGTATTTTTTTGTCTTTGGAAAAACGGGTGTAAAGGGGGAAACGACCCCAAAAAGAAATGCGTGCCATCCCTTAATTTGTTTTCAATTCTTCTCTAGTAGCTTTTTCACCGCTTGACATTGCCAGAATTTTGGATTTTGTTCCATTGTTATCACATATCTGTGTGATTATATATATATATATATATATATATATATATATATATATATATATATATATATATATATATATATATACTCACTACCAGCCAAAAATTTCCGGACGCTGCAGATAATTGCAAAACTTTTAATCACTAGATAATTCCCAAATAATGTTAGAATAATACACTTCATTTCATTTATTATTTTACAAAGATATTAGGTAGCTCTGTATGATTAATTACATTCGTCTAATATCATTTTGCAATTATCTAAAATGTCCGAAAACTTTTGGCCGGTAGTGTATAAATACATACAGGGTGTCCCAGAACCGAATGCGTTCCCTGAAATGGGGGTTTGGGGGTAAAATTCTGAGCCGATTGATCTAAGCATGTGTGGGTCTCAGATCAACCCCTGAATTATTATTAATTTTTAAAGCCGGGCCAATCAGCTGCACCCGATGAGCCAGCGTATCGCTCACCGCCGTACGCCGGCTCTTCGCGCGCACCTGATTGGCCCGGCTTTAAAAATTAATAATAATTCAGGGGTTGATCTGAGACCCACACATGCTTAGATCAATCGGCTCAGAATTTTACCCCCAAACCCCCATTTCGGGGAACGCATTCATTTCTGGGGCACTCCGTATATTATATATATGCACACATTCATACACGAGTGATAAAAAATTAAGTTTAGGGGTGAAAAAATACGTGTCTGATCGTTTTCAATGCTTTATCACATAAATGAGTTTCAACAAAATCGAAGGACACTTGAGTGATGTTCCATGTGAGTGATTAACTATCATGTGTTTATCTTTCGACTATAGTTGGCTTACATTGTTTGTCGTTCCTGACTAGCACGTGCTTTTTGTAGTTCGATGTCCCGCGACCCTAATGGTTCAATTTACTCGTGTAAATTTTTCGACGTTCCCCAGATCGTGTACTCGCGTGAATTCTTCGGGGACACGATCGAGCCGCCATTTTTCTCGCATTTTCGATCCGTGGTCGACAAAGGAACGCTTCGAGGCTGTGTGTGTGGCGGAAGGAAATTGTAGTACATCCACCGCGAGTATCGAATCGTTCATTATTGAATCAACGAGACGTCGAGCATCTTGATGATTCACGAAAATACGTAAGTTAGCCAAAGAGAGAGAGAGAGAGAGAGAGAGAGAGAGAGGAAGAGGGAGAGGGAGAGGGAGAGGGAGGGAGGGAGGGAGAGAGAGAGAGAGAGAGAGAGAGAGAGAGAGAGAGAGAGAGAGAGAGAGAGAGAGAGAGAGAGAGAGAGAGAGAGAGACAGACAGAGGAGAGCAAGTTGGCGAGGATGACTGTGGATTTCCTTAATAAAATGGGACGCAAACGCCACGCCAGCGAATATCTTGCTGATAGTGGCACGGTCAACTCGACGTCGACCACCGAAAATCCTCTGACCGTTTCGAGGGTTGCTAGGGAAAATCTAGAATAAGAGAAGGGAGCGTTTTCGTTGCTCGGGCTGATTCAATCTGACACGAGAGAGAATCTTGGCTCGCAGGTCTCTCTCTCTCTCTCTCTCTCTCTCTCTCTCTCTCTCTCTCTCTCTCTCTCTCTCTCTCGCGGCTCTATGAGGCTTCGCCAGTCCTCGTATACGTGTAAGCATGCGTGTATACCCCTCACCCTTCCGCGCCATACCGTAGCAGCTCAGGCTCTCAATTTCGTCCGTTCTGTGTGCGCCCTCGTTTTACTTAAGGAGGAATATACCTTTGGGCGACGAAAAAATCGCCTTAATTTTAAAAGTAAAAAGTTAAGAAAAAAATCCCGATTTTCATGATTTTTAGCATTTTAGCATTGAATTAGCATTGAAAATGCTTTTGAAACTGTATATATTTGTTGAGGTAGGCTGGGTACAAGGTCCTGAGTTAGTTGGATGTAACACGAAACTATCGCTACTCGCACTCCACTGCTACTGTGTTGCAGTAGAGTGGGGGGAGCTGCGACATGCTGTGAATGGTTGGAAGTGCCCTCTCCATATCTAATTTTAATTTTGTTATTAATTTGAAAATTATATTCCAAATAGATTACAAAAAGTATATACCTGTTATTATGCGAACCCAAACAACTCCAAAACGAATTCAAACAATTTCAAACAAACAAAAACAAACCCCAATGAATACCTCAATGTATCAATATTCTTTGATAAATAAGGAAAACCAACTCATTTTGTTTGCATGTATCTGTTTTTCTTTATTACCCGAGAAGTCTGATTACATTTTCAATGCCATTAAATAGTTGCGCTTTATGTAATACCTGGAGATTTTTTTTAAATGCACGACTTCTCTACCATTTTTGAGACGTAGAGTAGGTTTCATTACTACTTCTGGCTGTTACATGGTATTTTTTTTTATTAATCTTTAAAAAGTGCGGGGTTATGGCACGGTCTTCTAAACGGATTGCGGAAGATGTTGTCAGACGTCGTGACACGTAGCGTCGGCGGGATTGATCTGAAAAAAAAAACCAACGAAGATTTTCCTTTCGTTAATACTCATACGCAGAATATGAACCAAGAGAAAGTGAGAAATGTTGGAAATCGATGAAATGGTTCACTTCGAAATTAAAGGATTGAATTTTCCGCAAAAAATGGCTACATGTGGCAATGAAAAAAAGAAAAATTATTTTCGAAAACATTTAGGGCCATGTTTTAGACAATAAGGTTAGAAAGATTCATACCAAATTTCATCAAAATCGGTCGATTAGTTTTTTAACTTTACGTTGCGCCAGTTTTGCAAATGCAGTTTAGAAGATCGTGCCATACTTCCGCCATTTTTTAAGATTAATAATTTTTTTAAACACCTTGTAACAGCCAGAAGTAGTAATAAAACATACCCTAAGTCTGAAAAATGGCGAAGAAATATTTGCTTTAAAAAAAAATGATGAAAATCAGCAAATTTTTTCGTCGCCTAAAAGTGTCTCCTTCCTTAAAACTTTCGGCTAAAATTGCGGATAAATTCTGCCCAAACCCGCGTGGAATTAAATCATCTAATTTCCAAATTGTGAAAAAAAAATAAATTCCAAAAATGAAAAAGGTGTGTGTCGCCCAAGCTCTTTTTCTCCGGCAAAATTCCAGAGAATTGTGCAATAATTGACTTTTTATTTTCCACCTGTCTCGCAATTGACGTTAGAAGATTCGGGATCGAAGGAAGCATAGAAAAAACAAAGAAGACAATTATTTGTGGGCATGCATTGGGTATGTCATATGTACAAATGTGCAATGTATAAACTAGCGAGATGGAAATTTAGGAGGGGAAGATCGAGGGTCGCCCGAATTTCACCAACGTTGGAGATGGCCGGAGAGAGCGAGAGAGAAGGAGGGAGAAAGAGCTAGTAGCGAGATAGAGTCGCCAAGCCCGGGCGCTGCTAAGTTAGCGTTATCCAAATCCGACACTTAGGCCAGCGAAGAGGGCTGGCGATAACGTTAGCACGGAAATTAATGTGTGCCTCATTACATATATATAGGGAAAGGTTATTTTGAACCCGTCATATCAACGTAATGTCGTTTATCAGCACACCCGGCTGCTTCGAGGACAATCCTCACGTTTTTTTTAACGAATCGCTTATTTTGGGGACAAGACGATCCGCAATATTACTTTTTTATTATAATTTTGCTGACGTTTATCTGAAACAACAACTGACGAGGTCGAAGACGGTCTTCGAAGTCGAGTGTCCTCAAAATCACTTTTCCTCATATCTATATTTCTTTAACTTGTCCTCTCTTGCCCCCCCCCCCCAATATCCTTCTTTTTCATCGCCAAAATAAAACCAAATTTAAAAGAAATGAAAATCGTCTGGTCATCGAAGTAATATGCTGCTTTTTATTGCAGAAAAAAAATTCGCGTCATCCCGTTGGATCGAAGCGGCGTCGAATATCAAAAACAACTTACTAGAACGACATTTTTGATTAACGAGAGTGTCGATGATAATTTGCTGTTCCATTCGTTTTTTAATCTCTCTTTTCTTTGCGATTGATTTTCGGTCGGTAGACGCGGCGTTCGCGTCATCGTATTATAAAAAACAAATCGTCTATAATCACATTGTAGATTCGACGTCTCGCAAAATGCGTTTGCGTTGTGAAGCCACGAGGAAACAAGAATCTAGTGACCTCTCGATTTTTGATATTCTCTCGCTCTGACGATTTTCGACACCGAAGGTAGACTTTTTTCCGCTTGCTCCGGAACGCTATTATAAAGTGTAATAATCGTTAATGTTGCAGAAAGAGTAAGAATTGAGAGAGTAAGAATGAAAGAGTAAGAATTGCACTTTAGGAATGCAAATATAAATATAAATATATATATATATATATATATATATATATATATATATATATATATATATATATATATATATATTTATATTTATATTTATATTTGCATTCCTAAAGTGCAATTCTTACTCTTATATATATATATACAGGGTGAGGCACATAAAGTGTTATAGAACAATAGCACTGAAACTATTGATCATATCCAAAAATGTGTCACACAAAAGTTTCAGTGTTCGAGAAGGCCGTCATACTGGACCACCCTATTTTTTCATCGGCAGAGGCGCTGAAGCTACGCCAAGGTCAACTCCACTTTTTTAAATGAAATGGTACATTTTTTTCCAACCATCTTGTGGAGCACCTCAAGCTGCATCAAAAAGATTAGGGGGTCAGAGTCGTTCAAGGTCATTCAAGTCAAATATTTCAAATATTAACAGTCAAATATTTGGCAGTGATCCGGATATTTAGATTTGTATTTCATTTTTAAACTTAAAAGTCTACAAAAAAACTTTTAAAACATTTAAACAGGGTGCCCTGTTATGATCGGATGATCCTATAACTGTCGATAGGTCAGATCGTGTCTTACTCTTTTTGACCTGGATTTTTTTAAATACTCTTGGTTATCTGTTTTATCTAGAAAAGTCTTCTTTTTAACCTTAAATGTTAAGGAAACTTTATGAAAAAAGATCTTATGCCGAATTTCCAACAAACCAATTCGAACATCTGATAGCCTGCGGTTAAGGTGTTACGTTGGTTTCGAAGCCAAAAAAAGCATATTTTCTCTATTAAAAAAAAAATATTATATATAAATTATTTTATTCAAAATGTTAAGCACATGAAAGAGCAACATTTCAACAATATGTAAAAAAAAAAATGTATCCCAAAATTTGGGAAATTCAGCCGGTGGGACCTGGGTTCCGGAGACCCCTAAAAAAAGTGTCCTCCTGGTGGTCAGGATAACTCATGATAACTTGATCTGAAATTGAAAAACCAAAATTTTCTGTTAGTAGATAAGTATATCGAGTGATTGAACGAAGGATTTAAACACAAATTGAAATTTGAATTATTGGCAGAGTTGTATGCAAAATTCAAACAATTACTTTCAATAAACAAAACAATTACTTTCAAAAACAAATTCAAAAATACAATTTACACTACGTATAGCCTTGTAAAATTAGATGCAATCGAAAAAAAATCTTCGTTCAATCACTAGTCAATGCTATTTTGAAGAAGTGTGCAAAGTTGCAATAAGATCGGTGCATTAGTTTTCGAGAAATCGTGTCCACCGACTTCAAAAATAGTGTTTTGAGAGAAATACGATTACCTGCGTCGCTCCCGTCTGTTCTTTCCCAACGGGGGGAATTCCCAAAGGTTCTCTCTCGTAGACTTTTACTCCGATTGACTTAAAACTTTGGGAGAATATTCTAGACACATTGTACTACGCATATCGTGCTAATTACTTTAATTGTATCAATACTTATTATTGATTATATCAATACTCGTCGATTCATATCATTCGTAGAAATGTCATGCGAGAAACCAAAAGCAGATGATTTTTTTTTTAAGTAACGTGAAGCCCAATATCTCGAAAACCGTGGTACTTTTACTAAACTGAAATTCTAGCATATAGTAGGACATGATCTGACCTATCGCCAGTTGCTGGATTATCCATTCATGACAGGACACCCGGTATATTTATCTATACGGTGACAATTTTAAGGGAGCCATGTGTTTTTTAAGGATCTTGCGCGGAGATTTCGCGACCGAGAACAACATGATTGTCAATGATCTTTCAGGTCCGCTTCGAAAAAAAATATACCGTATAAAAATAGTTAAAAAATACAGTATTTTATCTACCCTATAAAAATACGGTATATTTTTTTTCAGAGAGGACCTGAATATTCTTTGAAAAACCACCCTTAAAATTGTCACATTACGACGAGTAGTATTAAGCAAAAAAATGAATATACCGAAAAAAATGAAAATCCCATTTTCAGTGCAGTCGAATAAGGATAATTAAATTCTCAATAAGACACTCTTCCGAAGACCTTTTTTCTGCATTCCGTCATCGAGAAAATAATTATTAAAGATGCATTGTGAGTTGAAAAATGGAATTTTTCCATTTCAAAAAAGTTTTTAGCAATGTTTTGTAATCGGAATTGAATTATCTTCATTCGGCTGAACTGAAAATGGAGTTTCGATTTTTTCCTAGAATGCCCGTTTTGGCAAAAACTACTTATCACAAAAATAACCTTAAAAAGTCTTAGACCCTTAAAAAACATGTGACCATCTTATAATTGTCACCCTGTATATGTATGTGTATATATATATATATATATATATATATATATATATATATATATATATATACACATTGTGACGCCGGGGTGCTTGAAAGGGTGAATGAAATTTGATGCATGCCCACCTCAGGAATGGATTTTAAGCTCATATCGTATGACGGGTGATATACTAAGGTTATTATAAAAAGCACCTATTTTTCTACATGTGAAAAAAAACACATTTTCTGTTTAGTTCAAAAATCTTCTTCTATAGAATTTATACATACTAATAATAACATCGCCAAAAAAAACATACTAAATTGAGTAAAATGACGATTCAGGCAAATGAAACTGTCTTACATTGCGTATTCACAAGAGGTTCCTAATCAATGTTGAGGGGTATTAACCGTCATTGTCATTTTTTAAAGAAAACCGGAATTTTTCAGGTTCTACTCGACTGGAATCCGAATTTCCTGCAAGTGCAGGGAAATTTTGGCAGTGCTGATTTCCACACAACAAACAGACAGGCAAACAGTCAAAACTTGAAATGGTGTGATACATCCTAGGGCCGTACTCCAACTGTACCAGCTTGATTTAAGTCTGGAAAATACGTGAGTTACGTTACTTTTATAAATGTTAGTAAAAAATATAAAAAGACCCTGCTCTAAATATCCGCCGTGCACCCCTCTGTGTGTGTGCCTGTGCGCGTACGGTACGTGCAAGTGTTGGGCCGCGTGAAGCTCTCAGCGAACCGTGTGGTGAGGCGCGCAGGAGGGCTAAAAAAAGGGAGGAAAAAAGGTATCCGAAAAAAATGCAAGGTTACGGGCATTTTTGTTTTTATTGGCTCGTACCGCGGCGCGAAGGTCAGGCCGGGGGTTCGCGGGGTCGTCGACGGCGTTGCTGGTGCGATGCACGCGCGAGAATTGCGAAGCTGCACCAGTCCCTGGTGAACTGGGAATTAAACACCGGTTTTATTTATTTATTTTTTCTTTTAAATTGCATCCTAAATTATTTTTCCGGCCTGAAACACACCGTGCGAAGTGTTGCTTTTTTTAATTTTCATCTTGCTCGTATGAATGTTCACGGAGTGGGGTTTCGAGCGCTAAGAAAACTATTCCAAGCGCCTCGTTAGGAATTTGTCATTAAAATACTGGTTTTCCTCGTATATAGTTAGCGCTATGAGATGATGAGATCAAAATGCACGGTCGAAAATGCCGGGCACCGTCGAAATTCAAGGTTGACATTTCGATCCTATATTTTTCGAGATCGAGATTCATACGAGCATGCAGGACAAAGCTAGATGAAGAAAGAAAAATAAGTTGTGCTAAGATATGAAGGAAGATGTGGGCAATGAAGGGGATCATCGGTAGACTGTGGTTTCGTGAAGTTCGTTTTAGAAAGTTTCAATCAAGTTTTGCGGGTGACGTGTACCGTGCTGATGTGAGTGTCCGGAAATTGTTTCCCGGCATTTTCGTCTCTCTCTCTCTCTCTCTCTCTCTCTCTCTCTCTCTCTCTCTCTCTCTCTCTCTCTCTCTCTCTTCCTCTCTCTCCCTCGTGCGCGCGCACACACACACACACACACACACACACACACACACACACACACACACACACACACACACACACACACACACACACACACACACACACACACACACACACACACACACACACACACACACACACACACACACACACACACACACACACACACACACACACACACACACACACACACACACACACACACACACACCGTTCTTTGCTTGCCTTACTCTTTAAACTTGTATCCTCGCTTTCTGATGTCCCTCAGCTTCGCATTCACACTACAGTGTTCGAGCTGGTATGAACATCTACATTTTCTACATACGTACGCGTCGACACATCAATATTCCTCGAAATTCTGGACGGAAATCGAGCTCTTTATGTTTCTTTCAACTGCTGGTCGGCTTTTAGAACTTTATACTGGAATTAAATATGTTTGTGAGGTGGAAATCGTTGCATAAAAATAAACCATTGACCTGAAGTTGTGATTATTATATAACACAACATAATGTAACAAAATAAATACTTAAAACCAATATCGTAAATGTATCGAAATTTTGTGTAAATAAAATTAATTGTGCGAAATGAAAAAAATCGAAAAATATATATCGCCGTCACAAAAAAATGTCGCGGACAAAAATTATACGATGTGAAGTCAAATCAAATGCGACCAATTTTTTTCTATTTCTGTGGATGCGCTGACGCACAATGAAGGTCACATCCACTTTTTTAAATGGAATGGTACATTTTTTTTCAACCATCTTGTGGAGCACCTCAAGCTGCATAAAATTCATTGGGGGGTCAAAGTCGTTCAAGGTCATTTCGAACATCTAATAGAATGAAATACAAATCCATCTCGGATCACTACCAAATATTTGGTAGTGATTCGAGATATTTAGATTTGTATCGTCGATACTGACCTTGAATGACCTTGAACGACTTTGATCCCCCGATATTTTTTTCGGCTTGAGGTGCTCCGCAAGATGGTTGGAAAAAAATGTACCATTCCATTTTTAAAAAGTGGAGGTGACCTTCACTGAGCGTCAGCGCCTCCGTCGAAATAAAAAAAAAAATTGGTCTCACTTGATTTGACTTCACACCGTATAATTTTTGTCTGGAACATTTTTTCGTGACGTCGATAATTACCGAGTTATTCTGGGTGGCAGAGATAAGAGGGACACCCTGTATAATAACAATAAAAATAACTTCAGTCAACTTTATGTTTGAACCATGGTTCATTTGTGATCAACCATGGTTCATTTTTAACCAACGATTTCAACCTCTATACGCCGATTGATTTTCAAAATCAAGTTTCAAAAGCCGACCAGCCGTTAAAAAATACTATATTTAAAAAATTCAGTGAACTCGTATTCCGATCTTATCCGGCCATCATATCATGTGTATTAAATTCGTCCTCTAAACTCTCGTTGAACGACTCGACCTTAACCTTGAAAATAACCTTACTTTCGTTTTCGTCCGAGAACGTCTTGCTCTTTGCCAAGATCAAGGCTGCGATTAGCTCGAAATACGAATTCGGAGTTCGGTTTTGAATATTGCGTTAACCATTGAGGATTTCACAGTCAATTTGAACGGGAGAAATATTCGATTGATTGCATTGTATCTCGTAATGTTCGTGGTGTTCTGTAGGTCAGGATTGTTTCAACGAGCTCTGACGGACGACTGAAAATGGTGTCTTGGAAATTGCACTGACATACGAAGTGCAGTTATGGAGAAATTTTGAAAAAGGAATATCTTGGGTGACAAAATTTTGAACGATCTCAATTTGTGGCCAATGCAAATATGAGTTCACTGATAAAGATTGTCAGTCACAAATGGTAATCGTGATACAATCGTGGTCAGATCTATTGCGTGGGCTTTGAGCTCTTATCAGATGAACTTGCGACGAATATCGGAACTAGCCGAATGACATTGTTCACGCATTGATAGAACGAGATTGCATTTGAATGGCAAAATAAATATTTATGGATTGTTTCAAGTGTGGATAAGGCACGAGTTCCGCCGCTCGGTGAAGCTAGGCAAAAAATGAAAGACGTAAGTAATTTTTTTTTTTATACCGTGAACAGCGTTTTTGAGCTGCTTTATCACGTAGTTGCCACTTGACGTCTGGTAGGCAATAGCGTGGAATTACTTGCGCACATTTAGCTTCACGATTCTGTATATCGCGAACTATTTTGCTTTCATTACGAGACGTTAACTCGTTGGGACGGAAGAACCAAGCGCAGGAGCTATAATTAATAATTATAGCTTCAAACCTGAAATGCGTAAAGACGAAACAGATTGCAAGGAGAACTTTGGGGGGACGAACAATTCGTATTGTAGCCATAGAAATGGTAGAACATTGAAGACTGACGTTCTACAAGTTTCGTCACCGTGACGTTCTACAAGTTTCGTCACAACGACGTTCTGCAAGTTTCGTCACAATTGGTCGATCATTGTTCATTTTACTCTGCAGTCCATTAAAAATTTTTTTCCTCCTGACGATATTGTCCATTTTCGATACGTCATTTATAGAAGAATTAAAATTAATGCTTTCATAATTAAATATTTGAATGTCCATGGAGCCTTGGCGCTAAAGCTTCTTTATTCTCATCGGATAAAATTTCCTCGTAGGATTATCTAAACGCAAACCCTGAATTTCGACAACTCCTTTTGCATTTAACCCTTATTCGGCACACTGGGGTGGTTTGCACCCCACGACATTGGCCATTATAATTTACATTTTCCTCTTTTTATCGCAATTTTAATTTTTTTAACATACTCAAATCAAATTTTCGGCTACATAATCTACACTACTTTGATAAAGAAGCTTTCAACAAGTCCCACGAAAACTTCAAGTTAAAATATTAAATCGTTTATTTATAATAACGGTTTTTGTCGCTGGGGTGCAAACAAGTGTGCCGAGTACGCCACTCCACTGAAGTGTGCCGAGTACGTCTCTCCATTGAAGTGTGCCGAATAAAGATTAAGGGGTTTGGCTACTGTGTTATTTGAAAAAATTAATTTTGAAGGAATAAGTAGAATGACTGAAAAGTCGTTTGGGCATTTATTTGGTTGTACATTACAAAAATTGTGTTCTATAAAATATATATTGAATATGAATCATTAAAGAAGTTGTGAACATTCTCGTGAAGGACCTTTAAATGTGAGGGGTCTAACGGTGTACTTGATTTTGGCCACCCGGTTCATCTAAAACAAAACAAAAACAGTTTTAAAAAATTGATAAAATTGGCTAAGGCTTGACCTGGCGTTTTTTTCGTTATCGTTTTAATAATTCAAAAGCTTGATTTTTTTTCTCGATTTTTCGAGGAACAATGACGTCGTTATTGTTAATAACTAACGAAAAAAAAAGTCAAGAAGAAAAGCGTCAAGACTAAACTCCTACTACACTGAATAAATGTGCCAAATTTCAAGTAAATCCGTTTATTAGATGTCGAGAAATCGTGTACACCGTTTTGAAAAGTATAAACGAGCGTTTGTCATTTCCACAGTAGCCTAACCCCTTAAATCTCGCGATGTCCGCATGCGGTAATGCCTGTTTATTACGATCGAATATACAATTCTTCACTAACCCAACCAAACACCCCAACAATTGTCCGAGATGAATTTCCCAAAAATCTTAAAAACGACTTCGCAAAACTTCCACGAGTGTACGCTCGATTTTTCCATCCGCTATTCTATCGCTATTCGAAGTCTTTTTTCTACAAGAGTAAAGCAGTGAAATTTTTCGCAACGTGTGCGCGAGCCTCCGGAGTGAGATGGGCAGGCACAGCGGCATCGGCACTTGCTTTATTTTGCTGCCGCCCTCGTCGCACTTCTCGTCATCTTTCTCTCGCACGAGAATCATCGTTCTTTCTCTCATCGTCCCGTACTTCCACCTCATACTCTCTCTCCGTTACTCCAATATCTCGAGTTTCGCCAACGCCAATGACGCCGTCGAAGGAGTTCGGCGGTGACAAGGGAGCTCTCCCCCCTCTCGTGGCCCATAGTCGAGGCGGGGGCCGGCGAGGGACGAAGCGACGAACGAGGTTGAGATTCGGTGCGCGGGGGCGCAAATACACCACCGTGAGGAAAGGAGTGGAACGAGAGAGACGGAAAGAGGGAGCGGGAGTAAGAGAGAGAAAGAGAGAAGGAGCGAAACGAACGATTCGACGAAGCCGAAGAAGTGAGAAGGAAAGTTAGGCAAGCCAGGGAGAGCAAGAGGAGAGTGAGACAGAGAGCACGCGGAAAATCCTACAGGATAAGTACGTGTAGCACACACGGTTACGTACCGCACACATTTATCGACGTCTTGCACTCAAAGTGTTGTAAGTCTAAGTTTTATCATTGGATCTGGAATTGCTTGCGCCCTTTTGTCTGTTGCTAGCTCATGTATACACGTGTGTGTATATATATATATATATATATATATATATATATATATATATATATATATATATATATAGACACACACATTGAGTTTGTCCTTCACGACGGCGTGGGCATCGGTGGTCGCCGTAGCAAGCTTTGAGAAGGAAGGAGGGGGATCGGCGAAGAGGATGGGCAAGGAGAGCGCTGCGATCGCCCCGGTGGGGCAAGGAGAGCCCGACATCTCGAAATTTGGTTGGCTGTCTCGAAGCCGGTTGCTCTCGACGTCCGGGCATTGGGACGCAAAGTGCGAGAGAGTGAGAGAGAGCGAGAGACCGAGGAGGGAGAGAGAGAGAGGGAGCGAACAATCCCGTCGACGGTGGAGAAGGAGGGGGGAGAACCGTAGCGAAGAGCTTGGCGTCCTCGGTGAGACGGAACAGCGTCGTCGGAAGGGGCGAGGAGGGGGTAGCAAAAGTGAGAGAATAAGGGAGAGAGGGAGAAAGAGTGAGAGAGAGAGAATCGCCGGTGTGCCTTGGCGCGCAAGGAACCCCCTGAGGACTCGAAACTCTGGAATTTCAACCGACAGAACAGTGCCGGCGTTCGTGGGACGCGGGTCTCTGAAGATTCGTCGACGTGTTGCTTGAAAGCCCCGTGTATACGTGAGAGCGCAAAGTTGTCTATATCGTCGCGCTCGCATATGTGTGTGTGCGTGTGTGTGTGCGAGGATAGAAACACTTTTGCATTCGGTAACAGGAAAAAGAAACGTGGAAGAGGAAAAACGCGCTTGTAGAGAGGTGGGGGCAAGATAGAGAGACACAAGAACTCAGGAGTAGGCTCAACGAAAGGGTTGCTCCAGTGGTCATGGTGGTGGTGGCAACGATAAGGAAAAAGCAACGTCGTTTGGGTATACTGGAGGGGTGCAGGGGTTGGACACTAGTGTAGCCGCGCTCTTCTTGTTTACAAGCGATTCGGCTTTCTTCACGCCGAGTGTGTGTGCGTGTGTGGTCGCCAGCACGTGTTACACGGAGGACACCGGTGATCCGTCCCAAGCAATTGGATCGTCATATTCGTAACGTCTCGTAAACTCGCTTCGACGTTACGAATTTTTTTGATCTCACGAGACGAGTGCTTCGAGAGAAGAAAGTCGACGGTTCTTCGAGTACTCGCAAGGAAGAGCCGCTATTGGGTCTGGACGCGGAAAACAGTGCGAGACATGCGTTCGACGCGAGAACCCGTGGCGATCCATAGATCTTTGTGATGTTGACGATGGACAAGGATGGATAGGAAGTGGTAACACGAACGGTCAGTGAGGAAAAATTGTTCGGTGGAGAGAAAGGACAAGAAAGGCTCGGTTGTTCTTGGTGACACACAGATATTCGTAATAAGACGGAATCACCTTCCATAGTCATGTGATCCTAAACGACCAGCGTGTTGTCCGTTTTTTTTTGTTTCGATTAGTTGCTTTTTCGTACAAAAAGACTCACATTGTTTTTACTATCTTTCGGTTTCGTCCGAATTCGTCATTACGCTCGCGCATCACCGCGTTTTTCGGTTCAGGTACGTGCGCGCGTTTGTGTGTGTGTGTGTGTATACGCGCCCGCGCTTTTAATATCGCAAAGTCCCTTTCGCGAATAAAGAAACGGATATCGATACGAATACGATGACGCCGATCGCGTTTAGGATAGTCCGTATAAACGCTGCAATTTTGCACGAGTCGCGACTACCGTCTCTTCTACCAACGTCCGATGCGATCATATGATAAATGTAGACACTACGTTTACCTTTTTTTTTCTTTCCAAATCCATTTCTTCGTTCATCGGTTGTTATCGATTGCTTTTATTTCCTCCGTTTGTCAACTCGAGTCTTTGGCATAGCTGAAATGTTCAGGGGGCGTACGGCTCGGGTAACAATAATCGAGAAATAAAAGTTATCATCGGCGTTCGAGTTTGGAGAGACTTTTGATAATCGAGGCGAAGACTACACGTAAAGTCTTTCGTCTTAGATGTGTTTGGCATTGTATCGCTTTGAGGCCCGTGCTCGGTGTCACTCGTTGGAGTGACGACGAACAAAAAGAGCGGGAAAGAGGGCTCATCCGCTCACGTGGGGATATCGTTTATATTCTCTCGTTCTTTTCCGCCTCACAATTGCTCATTATACGGAGTCGCATGAGTGTGTGCGCGCGCGCGTGCGAGCTTCGCTGAAAGTGCGACGAAAGTGCCTTGTGCGCGATTTACCGTGTGGAGATAGAGACCGAACTCGCGGCGCCAAAGCCGCAACCGTGGGTGGACGTTTTTTCCACGTAAAACTTGTTAATCTCCTTCGTGGATCACGGCGGGGGTCATCGTGATCGAAGGGGAACGAGAAGGTGGATCGACAATCGATCGTAAGACAATATGAGTGAAATGACGAGTGTTGAGCAGCAACAGCAGCAGCAGCAACAGCAGCAACAGCAGCAGCAACAACAACAATATGTAAGTGGAAGCTCGAATCATGAGCATCACTGCAAGGATTGCGGTTTGTACTTTGAGAGCAACAAGAGTCTCGAAGTGCATCTTCGTTATCATCAAGAGAATCTATTGAGTCAGTGGGCAAATCAGGCGCAACAGGAGGAAAGCAACAACAATAATAGCAAAGCTGGCAATCATAACAATAGCGGGGTTGGTGGTCACGTCGGAGTAGTGGCAATAAAGAGGGAGAGCGTTAGTGCACCTGCCGACTCGAGCGACCCCGTGTCAAGGCCACCCTCCGAAGGATCTGCCCCTTCGCAGCCACAACAAAACTCGTTACAACGGGGACAACAGCCACCGTCATCGGCAGTGCAGAACTACGGCGGTCACTTTCAAACACCAATGTTCAGCGAGTCGAGCTACTTCATGCAAAATGAGCCGGCTTATATACTGCCCCATAATTATTCCCCGAATCATGAGGATGCACCGAACAATGGTAACGCGGCTAATTATACCAGGTATCATCCGTACCAGCATCAGCAGCACTTTCCTGGCGAACGCGCGAGCTCGGTGAGTTCGACGAGCCCGCGCAGTCCACCGTTGCAGTGTGACAAGTGTGGTAGTGTTTTTGAAGATGCGATGCAATTGGGTGAGCATGTCAGGGTAAATCACACGACGTCACCGGCATCATATTCTGCACAGACGCAGTATCAGCAATTGGGTGGTAGCCCGCAGCAACAGCAACAACAACAACAACAACAACAACAGCAACAGCAGCAACACCAACACCAACACCAGCAACAACAACAGATGCACACGTCACCTACGCAGAGCAGTCAACAAGGGGGACAAGGACAGCAGCAGCAATCCGTCTACGAGTACAATGGTGGTCGATCGTCGGTCAAGATTGAAGTGAAACAAGAGCCTGAGGAGCAAGCCGAAATACTCGATCTTGACTCTCACAAGGTACAGACTCACAGATACGAGGAGGAGCTTATGAGGCTTCACCAACAAGAAATGCAGATGCAGCTTCATCAACAACAGCACATTATTCCACTCCAGCAGCAACAACAACAGCAACAACAACAGCAGCAACAACAGCAGCAACAACAGCAGCAACAACAACAGCAGCAACAACCACCGAGAGGTGGTCCACATTCGGTGAGTTCGATGCTAGGCTGGCCGCCATCCCAATCGCACGAGTATCATCCGGGACTTTCACCGATGGGACCGATCGACAGTGTCTCGCCGGTACCCGACCAGAGTCAATTTATGCGCGGTCAACATATCCCGGTAGAACCGCCGAGGCACCCGGGCTCACCCGTGATTACGAGTACCCAAACGATGTCGACCCATCAGATAGCCCCGGGTATGTTGCCACAACCGCCAAAGTCATCGGCTATTGGTAATCAATCGTGGAAGAGTAACGAGGCGCGCCGCCCAAAGACCTACAACTGTACAGCGTGCAACAAGTGGTTCACGAGTTCTGGACACCTGAAGAGGCATTACAATACGACGCTACACAAAAACGCCGTTAAGCAAAGCAATATGCCGGATCCGGCTAATATGCCGATAAGCGCGCATCATCACCCCACCAGGGATCCAAATTTGGGGCACGGTGGAAGAGGCGGAGGGGCATCTAGATCACCGGAGCTATCAACCTCGGGGAGTCCCCCAAACTTGATGGCAGGTCCCTCGGGCGAGGCGGCGAGGGGCCTGCTCAACACGCCAACCAATCTCTACACCACCAGCAATTCCAGCAACGGCAGCAACAGCAACAGCAGCGACTCTTCGCCGGTGGTCCTAACTCAACCGCAGCAGCAGCAGCAGCAGCAGCCGCCGTCGGCGGCTTCAACGGTCCACATGGGCTCCACAATGGCGGGACTCAATTCACCCGTACCGTCACCACTGGGCTCCCACCCTCAGCATCATCCGCATCAGCATCATCAACAAATGGGTTCGCCGTCCCCCCAGTTGGGTCAAGATCCGTTGGCAATAGGTTCGCCGTCCCAAATGGTGGTCCATCATCCCATGAGTTCCCCCATATCCCCCATGCAACCCCCACCCCCACCTCAGCATCTGAGTTCACCTTCGCCAATGGCCTCCCACCACCATCACCTGCACAATCAACATCACGACAACCACCATCATCAGCAATCGCCGCACCACCACCATCATCTCACGAGTTCGTCGTTGCCCCTCATGTCGGGTGTACCGTCAATGATTTCGCCACCGATGGGGGGTATTTCGATGCCTCATCAGCCGTACCCAAACGCCTTGCCCCCCCACGTTACAATTACTACCAGCATCCCGGCCCTGCTGGAGTCTTTCACCAGCCAGCCAACTACTATTGGTAACGAGATTCCGCAAGAGTCTCAACACCAAGAAGATCAGTCTCAGCGACAACACAAGCAGCAGAGCCAGGATCTTATATTACCGGGTTTCGGGTCCTTCAGTAATCATCAGAGGCCAGAGCCAAACTTCTCGCAGTTCGGCATAACTGGCTTTTCTGGAGGTCACAATCAACCGCAGGCAGTTAACGTGGGGGGGCTAAGCCCGGTGGGTGTAATTCCTCAGGAAAGATCGTCTTTCGATGCTTCAAGCGCGAATTACGAAAATTACGAAAATTCACCACCGAGATACGAGTCACTAACGAGCATGTACATTTTCGTCGACGTGCCTTCTCAGCCTACCGACACCGAAAGCATGTTACTAAAGGAATACAAGGAACAGCAGCATCTCCATACGGACGAGCATGAAAGTGTCAATGAAAATTCGAGAATTCAAGCATCGATTGAGCAGCAGCGCCATATTGAGACTAACAACAATGTTCCACAAAGACAGGGCAAAGAGGAGATTAATCCCAATATCGTCAAGCAACATCGGCACATAACCAGGGACGAAAAGAAGACGACTGGCTTAATAACGAAGGAACATCAAGTTACGAGCACCAATACCGGCTCTCACTATATATCCCAGGACGGTTTTCACAAGTGCATCGAGTGCAACAAGGTGTTCAACAAAGCTTGCTACTTGACGCAACACAACAAGAGTTTCCATTCGGGTGACAAGCCATTCAAATGCAATCAATGCGGGAAACGCTTCCCCCTTGAGTACCTGCACGCGGAGCATTTGCAAAAGCATGCCGGTGAAAAACCGTACAAGTGCGAGATATGCCCGAAACAGTTTAACCACAAGACGGACCTCAGACGGCACATGTGCCTACATACTGGCGAAAAGCCGTACGCCTGTGATAATTGCGGCAAGGGTTTCATCAGGAAGGATCACATGCTAAAACATCTCGAGACGCACAAAAAGAATCTCAACAATCACACTTTGCGCCTTAGAGCGTAATCGGAGATTGGGTCGAAGGGTGAAAAACAATTCAAATTTCGCTTGTCTTTCTCTCTCTCCGACCAAACAATGAAATTCATTCCTGATGTGATTCAATGATATTTTCTTTCAAGGCTGTATTTATATCCAAGACGAAGAGTCGTTCAACTATTTTAGATCAACGATTAAAAATAGTTCTCCGACTTGGAAAATGTAATTTTTTCGGACAGAGTCTCTCTTTCTCTCGGATTCTCTGTAGATCTCTCGTTTCTGGCGATTCGTAGAGGTTGGATTAAGGGTGCTGGCACGTTCTAACGGGAAGCAACGACGATTTTGCGTTGATATTGTTCGCTGAGTGGAAGTAGAGACGTTTCGCACCGATAAAGGATCGACGGAGTAAAGAAAGAGAGCGAGAGACACGGAGACAGCCGCCGGTTTTATTGCTCAAGAATATTTATTTGCCCATGACTGGAGTTCTGCCGGTTTCCAGGAAAAAATAATTAGGCTTGGCGGGAGGCCAGACTCGCGAGATATCGTCTCCTCCGTGGCCACGAAATCTTTTGGGGCATCCGATAACAAAGTTATAGTGGACTTCGCGTTCCTTGTTAATCATCGCATCCTATCGAATTTAATCGAGCAAGCTGTAACAAAAACAAAGAACAAGTCCGAGTGTACCGTGAATGCGGCCATACGACGAATTGTGCGATTTTTCGAGATTTGGAGAATGCCTCTCCATTGCCGGATTTGGAAGCAACGTCCATAAATTGTTTTTTTTTTGTAAAGTGCATCGGTAGAATATTTCTAATTCCGAAACGCGGTTCTCGGAGTCGAACAAAGTATCGAGTAAATAAATATGGTCGGCTCGACTTTGCGAACCGCGCTTTTTTCCCGTTGCATCCCACCAAAGCCACATCTCCTCCTGTCATTGGACATTTCGTCGCGCGAACTGTAAATCGAGTGGTTAATGAGACGATTAACTGTATTAATGAATATTGAAGCGATATCAAACCTTCGAAGCTTATCGATTGTACAAAATACGTTATATGTATAGCCATATTAATATTATTATTGTAATTATAGATTTAATGTGATCGATTAGAAAATGATTGCGAAACTTACTCATGATACTCGTATTTTATAGCGTATGTCATACTACATGTATATTTTGAAGAAAGAGGAGAAAAAAAGAGCAAGAGAGCGAGAAGTGTCGACTTTGCTGTAGGAGGCGAATTGATATTTACAAAATTTGGTATTTGCATAATAAAAAAACAAAAGCATGAAACGATAATTATAAAAAATGAGTGTTCGAGCGACGATTATTGTATCGAATGACATTCCTCGTCTTGGAAAAAATGTCTATCGAAATTTCTGCCTCCTCTGCGGAATCGGATGTATCGAGATTATTATTATTGTTATTATTATTATTATTATTATTATTATATGCACATACGGTAACATCAAATAAAAAATGAAGTTAAAATTCATAAAAATTGCAATGATGAAAATCCCTCAAAAATCATTCATCCTAACAGCGTACATTTCCTTGTGAGGAAAGAACATATTTACATTACTACCTTTCGTCGCTCGATACTTTTTCTCGGCGATGTTCCATTAGAACTCTCGATCTCTTTTTTTCAACTTTTTCTTCATACTCCTCCTGTTTTGAGCTAAGACATAGCCTAAGTTTTGCGACACGTGAATTCCTCGAAGTAACATTGACGTATGACTATATTATACACTTTAAGTCAAATCTGTACAGACACTCGACACACACACCCACACATCCACACACTTTTCTTCGAGCGTTCCACATGACTTATGGATAAATGTTGAAGTTGCCATAACGGGATAAAAGCGAAATGTTTTCTTTTTTGTTGATCGTTGATTAATCGGACTAATAAATTCGCGCATTGATTATTTCTAAACCGAGGTAAAAATGAATTAAATTGTGTTGTGTTTTATCGGCGGAGCCTCGGGGCTTCGTTCTGTCTCGTTGTTGTTTGAAAAAAAAGTAATACTAATAATCGGTTATATGTCTCAAGGGATTGATTCCACGAGTTTCTCTTCTTTAAAATCTCGTTTTGTTTCGGAGTTTTTTTTTCCTCGCCTTCTTTTCTGACACAACACAGCAAAAGTAAATGCTAACGTATGCATGTATATGTAAATACATATGTATCTCGTATCTATTTACATATATATGCACGAATATTAAAATATATATATACATATATAAATATATACATAGAATTCAATGAGACAAGGTCCGACAGTTTTTTTTTGTAAATAATTTTTAATTATTAATAAAACGATAACGGATTATAGACTCTTGCCATTTAAACTACGTGAATATCCCAGAACAGACTACCTCAGAGTTCAGGAATTATCGATGAAAGAGAAATAAAGTTGATGAGACGTGAACGATAAAGCCAATGCAATAATAATATTGTTAAAGTACAGAGTTTATCGTGCGGACTGGAAGGTTATTTTTGTCTCTCTATTTTTTATTCATTGTTGTCAATTGTTTTGCGAAAAAGCAACGATTTCATTTTCTCTTCAATCAACCAATTGCTTCTTTATCGGAGAATAGAAAATATATATGTATATATATATATATATATAACTATGTACACGCAGATCAGGTGATTGAACGATTACATATGCATATATATATATATATATATATATATATATATATATATATATATGTATGTATGTATGTATGTACATATTTATGTTGACTTATCCGAGGGTAAAGAATTGTTCATCGTAATAATTATCGTTGCACGCAGAACGAGTTTGTATTTATTCCGTTGTCCGCCGATAAACTCGTAATGTGCATGTAATAGAGCATAATGAGAAACAAGGTGAGAAGGAGAAAAAATCTAATATAAATAGATCAGCGTACATTAGAGACATATCAAACAGTATTACTGTGTACTCAGTTTATAGTGAAAGAAAAATGAAGAAAAATGAAAAAACTACGATCGATACATATTTTTACTTCCATATCATTATCAAAACGATTTCCATGTTCATTTTTTTTTTCATCGAACACGACATCGTGACACCGGGTATTCAATTGTGCGAAGCAATCGTAATTAGGTAAACAAAAAAAAAACAAAATCGGGATTTATGACTCGGGCATTCCTTCGATACGAATAATTAAAGAAAAGTGTAATGATAAGATTGAAGATTATCGATTAAGCGGGAGCACACGCCTCACAAGCGTTTTGGCCTCGCGCGACAAAGACAGAAATTCGTGTGCGCACAGTGATTCGTTACGATCAATTCGTACGTATATTAATCGCGTAAATATTTATGGACCTTCCACTGTACCAAACTATCATTGGTTGTGCCAAACTGTAATGTTTCGTTCGTTTTTCACGTAATTAACGTATTCTAATTTTTCACGTGGGCATTGATGAGAGAGAGAGGGGGGGGGACACTGTGTGTAAAATAACCGTACGTCTGTGCATTTTTAATTTCGTTTCTTTCTTTGGAATCAATAATATTAATATGAGAGATCGATATCGCCTCAGGGCCCGATCGGTACGACGAAAGAAAAAGAAGAAAAAAAAAACACTCTTATTCACTTGTGCCATAAATTAAAAAAGAAAAATATATACGAGAATGTAAAAGGTGCGTCTGGTATATTACCGGGTTAGTATTTCACGTGCGCACACTATAGATTTTTTTTCTTCTCTTTTTTACTTACAATCTGCGAAACGTCTAGGTAATAATTTAATAACGACACGTGGTTTCTGTTCCTGTATTACGGCCGTTGTACGACGAGGTACGAAAAAATGAAGATGAACTATGAAGAAGATAGACGTATAATTATACGACCTGTATTATTTTACATGTGTTTAATTCTGTTTTTATAAATATATTTTATTTCACGAACCACACAAACAACACCATTCTCTTTATTTATTGTCTCACGCAATCTCTCGCCGTTGCTACGTGCGATTCCTTCACGTCGATTAATTCCGGACCACTTTCGGAGCTCATGTTATCGTCTCGTAAAGATTTCATCGACTCGTCATACGATACCGCCATTTCGAATTTTGGACGAAAAATATTGTATCCACTTTTAATTGGCTAATGAAATGATTTTGTGAAAAAAAAGAAAACGTTAGCTTTTTTTTCGTTTTTATCCGGTTGCAACTAAATTGACGACAATTTTGCGGCTTTTTCTCTTTGGATTTTTTGCTAACCAATTTGGAACGAAAAACGCATTTTCGGATCGTTCAATCGTGTCGGGAAGTCACGAGCATTCTTCGCGGTGTATAATTGCGAATCGGTGCAACGCTCGCTGTCACTTTTCGGCGCTCTCTCCCTCTCTCACGCTCTCACATCGAGAGGAGATAAATTTGGGCATTCTGTAAATTAGAACGTTGTTGCTAGTTCGGTGGGAGGGCCATTATAATTGAACCTCGAATGGACGCGTTCACCGCTCGCGTCGCTAGCGGGAAAAGAAAAGAGAAATATAAAATGACGAGTTTTCGCGTCCGACAGACTCGATTTTATCGTATCAATTCGATAGTTTCTGGCAACAGAACACATATTATTATTATCGTTATTATTATTATTATTATTATTATCATTACCATTAATATTAGGTTTAGGCAACATCTACCTGATCGTGAAGCAATATCGAGAGCGTTTTATCTACATCCGTGGGAGTGAGAGGATGAAAAAATGCAAGTTGATGAAGACCATGTGAGGGGGAAAAACAAATTCAGGATGTTAGGTGTAGTTCTTTATACTGTACTGCGTCATCTAGTTAAATTTTCGATGTTTTTTTTTCTTTGATACGTTACAAACGAAAAAATTCTCTTTCCTTTGCCACGTTACGACAAAATATTTGTATAACAATAAATTGTAGGATAATGGAGAAAAAAAATGAACAAAGTACGAGGAAAGAAGAAAATCAACGAGCCAGTGCGATGGTTAATTCCAGTACGATTTTGTGTATTCGAATAACGATAAACGATTATATCACTGAGCATTTTTTTTTATATTTTCAACGTAATGCTCAACAAATGCCAGACGAACGAGAGAAAAAAGAAAACGTCTATCAAAACCGAATTTTTTCGTAATAAAACGTCAATTCTCAAAAGGTCCACGATGAGACGTTTGTTATTAATAATCCCCGAAAAAAAAATCACGCACATACAAATGTACGTGCCGAATTTTTGCATTATTTTCGATCAACGGTTTGACGACTTTTCTTCGAATGTACTTCAATTTAGGTAGGGATGAATTGGACTTTAAATGATCGAGGTGAATCTTAAGATTCTATTTCACGAGGGTGAAGAAAATAAAAAGGAAAAAGAAAACAAGGAGGTATTGAGCTGCGCGAAGGACGCGCGAATTATTTATGACCTAGACTAGTGAAGAATTAGAAGTCGGAGGAAGGAAGAAAAAAGCCAAGATAACAACCGCTTATTTGGGTGAATAAAGTTTACAAAAAAAAACGAACAAAAAAACGAAGTTTATGCAAAGTAATAGCAAATCGAACAAAATTCGGCACATCCGTTCGCACATCGTAACCGATCGTACAGTATCCGTTGCACGGTTTGACGTAAAAGGAAATGAGCGTGAATTTCTACCTTGGACAAAAAGAGGAGAAAAACAAAGGACGTCATTTTCGATCCATCCTTCGATTTTTTACACCAACCCTTGTGTGTGTGTCTATATATATATATATATATATATATATATATATATATATATATATATACACAAGCACACACGTGAAATATAACGATGATAATGAGACGAAAAATAAAAGAGAGACCGAACAAGCTCACTGCCGCCACCAGACGAGAAAACAATTTGAACGGAATATTAAAACAAAATAATAATAATAATAATGATAAATAAGGATTTTAAAAAAGGAGAAAAAGAAAGAAATAAAATATCGATACTATGAAATAATACATTGTGAATTATGTATTTTGACGATGCCATACACAAGTACCTCATGATGCAAAACACATGTACAAATGTTCATACGATTTCAAGAATGATAGCTAATTAATAAATAATGAATATCCGACGAAGAAAAAGAAAAGAAAGGATAAAACGTTGTCGTTTCCATACCGACGTGATATTACAATCAATCGTTGTCTCCCAGCTCACTCCGCCTCTCTCCTCTTCCTCTTTTTTCCTCTCGTACGAGAGAGCTTCGGCAAACAGCTGCCGAATCTCATACGACTCTCTTCGTTGCGACAATGAATTGTAAAAAAAGAATGAAAAAAAAAAAAAAAAAAAACAGGAATGAAGAAAAAACGTAACAACATACACGCACCACGTGAGACTCGGATCGTGAAGTTTATTACTCGCGGGCCTTTCTCGAATCCGGGCCGCATCCTGTGATAAATAGCGAGATTACGAGTCTCTGTTCGTCGGCCAATGAACGCTTCTTTTTCTATCTCCCTCTCTCTCGACGTGGACCATATGTTCTCTCAAGGCTGTGGGACCGGGCCCGTATTCGCCGAGACCGAAGTGTACCGCCACGGTCGTGCCTCGAAACACCGAATACTACAGCTCTTTGTTGAAGAAATCCCGCGTACGCAAAATTGTCCGAGCATCTTCAAGCCGCGAAGATCGCATTTTTCAAACGGTTCGTTAGATCGACGATTAACGAGATACCGACCTAGGTGGGTAAAAAAATTGCATTTTCCGAAAATATTTTCATTCGACGGTATTCGACATTTTGGCTATATTCCCTGAAAATTTCTTTGAAATACTCCTTGAAATCGTATTCGATTTTTATGGATTTACGTATTTGGTTATTTATCGTATTGCACAAATGCATAGTGGAGGGTATGCATAAGTTTGAAATTTAAAAAACCTGATTTTTAAGATAATTTTGTAGCTTAATTTTGTTTGGGAAACTTTATAGCTCAATTTTGTTTTGGAAATTTTGTAGCTCAATTTTGTTTTGGAAACTTTGTAGCACAATTTTGTTTTGGAAATTTTGTAGCTCAATTTTGTTTTGGAAATTTTGTAGCGTAATTTTGTTTTGGAAACTTTGTAGCTAAATTTTGTTTTGGAAACAAAGATATTGTAAAAAAATTTAACTGGCCGATTTACGACTTTCGTGAAGGCTCAGATCGCCCACTGCCCTACGGCGAACTTGTTTCATCTGCTTTTTTCTCGAAACTATGTTTTATGAAACCATATAAGTCGTATGTCAACATTTATTTTTCCGATCCACCTCGAATTCCAGCAGAGCATAGTTTATCGTATTTTCTATCGTATGACCGGATGATTTTTTTAGAGATGTTTATCCATTTGTTAATAACAAACGATTAACGGGCTACATCTACCGGGATGGGAATGAGAATTGCATTTTGCAAAAATCTTTTTATTCGATGGTATCACCTTTTAGCCATATTCTCTGGAAATTACATTGAAATATTCTTAAACGTGAATGTGCAACGGCTTCTAACAATCGGCCGGGTGAGCCGTAGCAACACCATACTTCAAACTTACGCGTCTTTTTCGAAACACTGTTTTCCCAACCAAATTCACAGGAGATACGATGAAAATCATTTAAAGGTCGTTGACGATCTCTCTTTTAAAAAATCCATCTTCATTTTTTAATAGTTACGTAAAAATAACGACTTTTTTTATTAGATTTTATATGCTCGAGTTTCAATTTGTCGCCACGTTGTTAACAAAAATCATTAAAAAAATTGACGATTGTCAACGACTCGTATTTATGGTTTACTCGAAGAACGAGTTGGGTTTTTAGATTTCGGATGGACCGTTTAAGCTGGATAGTGTCCACCGCAAAAAGTCGCGAAAAAAATTTGATTATCTGCCTGCGGCCAGATTTTTGTTGTTTTTCAATATTTTTTTGGTAATGTTTTTAAGGGCTCTTAAGGGGCAAGGCCACAGTAGGGATTTCAAAAAATCGGTTTTTTTTTCTCGCTAAAACGGTGCTTTATCATCATAAGACTAAGTCATTACGATTAATATATTACGTAATACATTATAATATATTACGATTTATAGCAAGACATTTTTTTTCACCGACTTCGAGCATATAACGTAAGCCCACCTCTGGCACGGTCATGGAGTACCTAAAACTTTAAACGCGTTTTTCTCGAAACAGCTTTTTTCTAATTGGCGTGATAAATAACTTCAACAATTTTCACTCGATTTACTTCAAATTTTAAAGTTATGTTCCTAATTGCATTCCGCAGAGAAGCACATACGGAATTTCTGATTAATCGAAAACTTTTCATTTTATGAGCAGTTGTATACGAAATTTTTCACCAAAAATTCATTCAAATACCTACAACTCAATTCAAATACCTACAACTTTTGAATAAAACAATATTTTTTAAATTCCGTGCGTACTTCTCTAGGTATTCTAATGTAAATTGACGAGAAATTTTGTTTTGTTCTAGGTAAAAAATTGTGGATGCTAATTGTCACGCCGCGGAGCGCCTAAAAGAAGATAACAAAAGAAAATATTACGAGTCGGCCATTTTGTACATCGAAAATATATATATAAATATTTTTTCTAACAGCTTGACATTCATACTAAATCGATGTGTAATTAATTTTATGAGTGAATCACTTTTTCATACGAAAAAAAATTGTCGAATTCGCACATGATTTTATACCCGTTACTGTGGCCTAACCCCTTAATATATGTACTTTTGTACCTGTGTATTTAAAAAATCGGAATATGGGCATTTATTTCGGGCCTAAAGCCTTTTAGAAAAATCTGTGAAAATATTGGTCAGATGAATTTTAGGCAGGAGCGCAAAGCTATAGAACAAATTTCGAATAAATCTGTATGGCTTTTCAAGCATTTTGAAAAATATAGCTTGTACGGCACAATGGGCACAGAATTTTCGATTTCGAGTAAAACTGTTTTTTGCAATTTGAGGATGCAAAGGATTCAAGGATTGAGATAAAAAGGATAATCTTGAAAGTTAAAAAATGCTCTATAGAAAAAATAAATGTTAAGTGTAAGAATTCTTATCGATTCCCGATGACCTCGTGTGTTAATGTTGAAATCGTATATTTAAAATAAGCTCGCAATTTCAGCATATTCAAATAGAATTCGCTCGTTTTATTTTTACAGACATAGGTTGGTATTTGAATAACAATAAAATTGAAAAACAATTTCATATATTTTCATCATGTACATAAAGAAGTAAATCGATAAACAGCATAATTGATAAATAATTCTACAACGACTGCGTGAGACAGAGAACAAACCTATTGGAAATAGTTTTCCGGCCGCCATTCCACACTCCCGACAATCATATTGTTCCGATTTAGGCGAAAAAAAGTAACGACCCAAATTTGTAAAGACAATACACCATGATTTTTAAAATTTTCTCGCTGCCTCGATAATGGCTGCCTAAGAAGAATTTACGATCTTGACCGTTTTCCCGACGTGGTTTTTTCGCACCCATGTTTTTTCGACGTTTTTTCCGTTTTTTCCCCTTTGATTATTAAGTTTTTTCCCCCGAGGTGTGAAGTCTTAAGGACCCGTCGGAGCGATATATATCACATAGAATCAACGATATTACGAAGAGAAAAAAAAAACAATCGGACTCTCGGCGAACCTGTATATGAGCGTAAGGAAAATATTGAAGTCCGTTAGGGTGCGGGGTCCTCGCTGATTTACGTTAATATCTGGACCCCCGCGGTTTAACGGGCAGCAGAGGAGATGTGGCAAAAGCTCATATTCACTTCTCTAGTGCACCCTGTCATCGATGCGTATCCCAGCTTTCCCACACCAAAGACAGCTGTTGTAATGAGTTGCATCCTCACGTTCTTCTCCCCTTCGTTATAACGCACACACCAAACGCCTGTACGTACATCATACAAACGGATGTTGGCATCTCCTCCTGATGCGCATTTACACGAACTGCTTGCTATATACGTGACAATGCAGGTTTCGTAACTTTCTTCATCCTTCGGCTGCCCGAATGCACCATCATCTCAACAGTCTTCGCGGTTGAGCGTTGTAACAAAAAAATCGTGGAAAAAAAGAACGAGATTCTTCAGCCTTTTCAATTGTTTCACAGATCTTGGGTAAGCTTCACCGCAAGTACTTCGGGCTCAGAGAAGGGGTGGAGGGAAAGGTGCAATTTGGTCACAATGCACATTATGAGAATCAGATTTTTTTCAACCGGAAAACCCCTTGGCTTGTAGCCCTCATTATTTTAGACTTGGGTCTGCAGATTTTAATTCATGATGTGCATGGAAGTCGTGTAAGATTCTGTAGCGAATGGCATTGGCACGCCTTCGTATGCCAACATTTCCCCTTTTTTTTATCTTTTTTATCAATAAATTTTCCTTATCGTACATCTTATTGATAAATTTTGGTTCAGCATTTTTTGGCAAAAATAAACTCTTGAATGCTTTCTAGGAGAAGCCTGGAAAGATCTGGGATCATAAAAAAAATCATCTAACATTGACACCCTAATGGAGGAAGTCAAAATTTGTCAGAATATATATTTATTTATATACACTGCCGGCCAAAAGTTTGAGTACACCAGTCGAAATTTCGTGACGCACTAAAAGCTAAATAGCGAACTCATAAATAAAAATAATCAAATTTCCCAAGCGGCGTTTTAAAGAGGAAAAGTTAACCTACATTTTGCCTTTTAAGAAAAAAATTTACAATTTTTTTTGGGCCCGGTACTCCTTTTTGAAAATGGATATTTTTCAGCTTTTTTTCCACGCCTAAAACTGCCCGCATAACTTCTGGCGAATTTCTTCGCTGATTTTTTCCCATACAAAACTGAAAGGGGGTTTCAAAACCTACATTTTCGTATTTTAGAAAGTTTCGTACGATTTTTTTTTCGCCTCAGTATTGCACTTCTAGCTGAAAAATACATGTTAGAAAAAAACAAAAAATACATTCGGTTTAAAACGCCGCTTGGGAAATTTGATTTGGCAGTGTCTATATACTAATCATATATATGAAAACAATAATAAAGAAGTAACAAAAGTCCTTAGAGGGTATGATTGAGGCTTTTTCCCTGACTTTCAAGTGTGCATCGTCGGAATTCAAAGAATTGGGTTTATTTCTTCATTTCCATTGGTATTCGAAAGCTTTTTTGAAATTTGAGATCACATATTTGTAATAAAGATACGTAAAAAAGTTCGAATGATTTCTCTAGCCTAAATTGGCCTATAAGAAATTTTATCAATGAAAACGAATTAATTTTCTTTGCGTTCCAAAGATGCAAACTTCGAGATCATTTTTTTTTTTATTCGAAATATCTTTAATTGGAAAATGACGAATGTTATTATTAATGGCGACTACAATTTTTGCTTTTCATTTAAAATTCCTTTTTTTTGGTAAAAAAAACGAATACTATTGTCGATTAGTGCGTGTATATTTGCGTAGGTTTGAAGTAGGCGCGTCTACGCAACAAATAAATAAACAGCCCCGTTTGAATTAACCGCGCCTGCAATTAAAAAAAGCTTTTTTCAAGGGGGGAAATCCCTTTAGACACCCGAAAATGAGTCGATTTTTGTGAATTTTTTTAAAGGTGATAGAATACTCGCATCATTTTGAAATTTTTACATTATCTTATTACAACTTTCAAGTGTTAACATTTGTTCTTCTTTTTTAAACAAAACAAAATGGCGGCGTTATGAGGTATTCCTTTAGGTGTCTTTTGAAAAACTGCCAATGTCAAGAAAATGGTCAAAAATATGAAAATTTGATTACAAAGCCTACTTAATTTTTAATTTAATACTTTTTAATATTTTTATAGGTATATCCTTCCAATAATGTTATGGGGAGAAACCTTTCAAAATTTCAGCCAGATCGATCAATAACTTTTTGAGCTATAACATGAGTACTTCAAAAGACGCCTAAAGGAATACCTTATAACGCCGGCATTTTGTTTTGTTAAAAAAGTTAAAAAATGTTTATTCAACACTCAAAAGTTGTAATAAGATAATGTCAAAATTTAAAAATGATGCGATTATGTGACCACATTTAAAAAAATGCATGAAAAATGACTCATTTTCGGGCGTCTAAAGGGATTTCCCCGCTTAATTAGAATTAGAAATCAGTAGAAAGGTGACAAAACGATTGGAAAAGAGAACAAATATCTGCCAAGTAAAGTTGAAAGATGTCCCTTTCCACCCCGAGCGATTGGGGTGAAGACGTTCGCGGAGATGCTTCCGAATTCCTCAAGACCCTTTCGGTCGCTTCCGGGTGGAATGAGGGTCGGAAATCCAGCGAAGTTCTTACAGCATTCTCGCACTCTTTCTCTCTCGCCCTCGCTGCCGCAGTCTTTAAACCCCATAACTCATAAGGGGAGGACAAAGGTGAGGCAGGTCGTGAGCATAAGGAAAGTTCAAGACTATATCTAGACCTCGAAAAACTTTTCCAGAACTGTGTAAGTTTTCGTCTGTGTGTATCGTATATTTCGCGCACGTGGTGAAGGAGATAAGATGAAAACTTAGAGGAAAGAGATCGACTTGTATACCGTTTCGAGAATACTTTCGACTTCGTTCTCGGGTAAAAGCGTAAGTGAATGCTAATTCCCGGCGAGCGTTCATCCCAATTATTATTACGCAACAGATAATTATTCCGAGCAGCCGAATGTCCGCCAAATTTAAAATGATTCCGCATCAGCGAAAAAATGATACGTAGCTTAGGGGAATCTTGTTATTTTTGTAGTTTAAGGGGCTATACCAGTGAACGCTGAAAATTTGGGTGATTTTTGGGAATTTTTTGGAAGAAAAGTATTCAATTATATGTTTCGGAAAATTAAGAATATATTTGGCTATATTTGACCTATATTAGATCATTTTGTTATAGAAAAATATTGAGATCCAAGCGACTTATGCGCTGCCTTCGGAGGCGCCAAAAAAAGTTCCTCCACTGCTGACATGATTCCGGCCGATTGAGTAGCTGAAACCGAAAAAGGAAAAAATGTCGTTAAACTGGAAGGTATTTCATGTACAATGACGCAGGATTTTTAAAAAATGTAAAAATCTAACAAAATGACGTAGTTATGAAAAAAAAGTCCGTTTTCTTGCCGATAAAATGGTCGTTTTTTTAAATGCCAAATCGTCAATTTTCACCCAATCAAACATCCTACGTCATTGTAGGGTAAATATATTCAAGAGTACTCATTGTCAGTTCAAATTTCAAGTCAATCGTATAATTGCTCTTTGAGTTACAATGTCAGCAAGTTCTCATTTCGAGAAAAATGCGTTTAAAGATTTAACTATCGATTTTTGCAAAATAAAATGATAGAGATACGGCCTTCTATTTTTATAGGACATTCTTGAAAGTATAAACTGTCGAAAAAGGCAAAAAAAATCGATTTTTTGGAAGTGTATAGCCCTACACTGGTATAGCCCCTTTATGGGGTTTGCCACAATCCAAAATAAAAAATAAATAAAAATATATGTTTTTATCTAGACTAGACTGGGTATTTACGATTTTTTTGCAATTTTTTCACCACAAAAGACTAAAGTAAAAAATTGTTTTATGTATGTAATTTTACGTACGTTTATAGATAGACAAGACGTTCACACTACTGGTGATGTAATTTTTTTTGACATTGTAGCACCAAGATAAACAATTTCTAACAACGGATTAATGCTAACTGAACCTTTGTAAACATTTGGTAAAGAAAAGAAATTCGTTCGTCCAGTACTGCCTTTTGATATGTAAGAGAAGCTTCTAAAATTTAAAGTTGATCAGTGCAGTGATTTTTAGGATATCGTTGCCACCGATCTTGAAAGTCGTTTTCTGAAGAAAAACGCCTTTAAAATTCGCCGGTTCGCGGAATCTACCTATAAACGCCCATAGCTCTCTCAAATTTGAACAGATGAATATAAAATTCCCAGAGAATACCTTTGAAATGTTATATTTTGAGAATTCGTCGCAAACGAAATATCGATATTTTACAAAATTTCAACTACGTGTAAGTAAGCCCAAATCCTTCCGTTCGAAAACTTTTAGAAACAGCGCAATATCTTAATTCTTCTCCCATTCATGATAGACTTCTTCCGAAAAATGTAGGACCAATGTAACCTCAATTGATCGTTTTCAAGTATCTATGCTCCAAAACCTTCAAAGTCCTCAAATTTTCGTTTGCCAAAGTGAAATGTTCCCAAGCTAACGTAAAATCGCCGACTAAACGGTAGGATTACATTCGATTATAACCTGAAGAAAAAAAAACAGGAAAAAAACTACACGAAAGGAAAAAAATGCATGGAAAATTTAACTCGTAAAATAATTTCTGGGGGAATTGCATACAATGCATGTACCCAGCTTCCCTACAAAGAATGCAAAATCCACCAAACTCTTCAATCAGCCTCGGAATTAAATATACCGAAAATTCCATGGAGCTACTTCAGAATACTTTTAAGCTCAGCTTTGCTTTCTACTTGAATACCATAATAATAATCAATTATGTCAATAGTAGAACCAACTGCATTGTGAAAGGCTCAGTTTTCCAGTGTCTTATTTCCCCTCAGCCCCTCTCCCCCCCACGCCGCCTGGAATGTTCGTGTATGCGTGTGAGGAAGCTTATATATATATATATATATATGCATATAAGCGTATGTGTATACAGAGTGGTGCAGAGGGAAGCGGCTCTCGGTAAGAAGAGCTATGGTGCATCGATGGGCTGGCTGAGTCTGATGTTTCGGCGATGCTCTCGAGGAGGACCAGGTGCATCGCCGGAGCCTGGGAAGCGCAAACTCTCTCGTGGCGAGATCTCCACGGATCTTCGTCGAACCGGCAGATGCTCATCCACCATCAATGAATACACATACGCACACTCGCACATACATTTGTGCTGGATATATATATATATCTTCAGCACAAATGCGTATATGTGTGTACAGCATTGAATAGGGAAGACGATCCAGAAAGTGTGTGTGTGTGTGTGTGTGTGTGTGTGTGTGTGTGTGTGTGTGTGTGTGTGTGTGTGTGTGTGTGTGTGTGTGTGTGTGTGTGTGTGTGTGTGTGTGTGTGTGTCAGAGAGAGAGAGAGAGAGAGAGAGAGAGAGAGAGAGAGAGAGAGAGAGAGAGAGAGAGAGAGAGAGAGAGAGAGAGAGAGAGGGAGAGAGAGAGAGAGAAAAGAGAGAAAGTATTGGCCTGTGCAAAGAAGGAACGGGGGAGGGGTTAGAAAGAACAAAATAGAGATCTAAAAGCCACACAGGGAGTAAGGTAACTGCAAAAGCACCGGAGAGAGAGACAAGACGTCTAGTTTGCCTATAACAAGGTAAGGTAAGAGTCGGGAGCGCAAGCGAAATGCATAGACAGAGAGGCTTGTGTATCGGCCCGAATCTCCGCCGATCGGTATGTACGATCTCTCGTTTGAAGAGCTGCGCTCCTCTTCACGGATAAATGACTTCAGCTTATATATATATACATATATGGAGATTTATATCCACTCCTAATTCATTCCCTCGTTTTCCTCCATCCACCCCCTGCGCCATTAAGTTTGCGCGATGATTCTTCTATTCTTTCGCCGGACGAACCGAAATAACGCTGCATGTATGATCGAAAGAAGAAAAATGACTACAGCGAGTATGCTGTATACAAGAAGTGTAAATTGTACTTTCCGTGCAGAAATTGTCGTGGGGATCCAATTGGATTCCCATAGTTGTCCCTATACTTCCTGATGGCGATCCAATGGGGCATCGCATTGAATTCCTATACTGAAACATCACGCTCTTACATTGGATATTAATGGGAGTTTCTCATTGGAATCCTACGTTAGAATCCAACTTGAATCGTGTAGGATTCTCACATTATCGACCAGAATCCGATACGTTTCTTGATGGATCCTGTCTTATTTCGTACGCCGAAATTTATAAACAATATATATATGCAAAATGAGTGGATCGTGAAAAAAGTATAAATCATATATTTAAAAAGTATAAATCGCTTAACCCTTCGTTGATGCACTTATACATGGCCGCGATTTTGATACACTGGGTGAATTTTTCCCGAATAGTAATTCATCCACCTGCCATCAACAAATCTTCGGTCGGTTTTTATTTTAAAAACTCAGGGATACACCTTAAATATTGATTAATATCACTGCATAATTAATATTCGAAAGAATCAAATTACATAATTCAAAATAGTTATTGAATATTTTCAATTTTGGCATACAAAATCAAAGCTTGATCACGGTAGAAAATAAATACCTGATCAGTGCAAAAAATCTAAGCCTCATCAGAGCTTCATTTTTGAAGGATTAATTAAAGTAAAACATCATCGCTTGGACAGGCCATGATGGAATGAACCTTTGCTGAGGATGTCGTATTTATTCCTGTAATAGAAAATACCACGCATACCCAAAATAAAAAAAAAAACACATAATTACAAATAACGTTGATACTTTATTTCGTAGACTAAATAAAAATCTTAGATTATCACAGATTTTTCTTATCGCTTAGGTTTATCACATATGTTTTGTATGTAACTAATACATTTAAACTTTGTTTTATATTTTTATATAGAAAAAAACGCGAAATAAACTGATATTTTCCACACAAAACTGAAGGAATTTTGTAAAACAAGAAAAAGGACCCCCCTTAAGGGATTAGGCCACAGTAACGGATATAAAATCATCTGCGAATATAACAATTTTTTTGTATGAAAAAGTGATTCGCTCATAAAAATAATTGCACATCTATTTAGTATGAATATCAAGCTGTTAGACATTTTTTTTCGATGTACAAAATGGCCGACTACTAATATTTCTTTTATCTTTTTTTAGGCGCTCCGCGGCGTGACATTTAGCATTCATAATTTTTTACCTAGAACAAAAAACAAAAATTCTGGTCAATCTACATTAGAATGCCTAGAGAAGTACGCAATTTAAAAAATAATTGTTTTATTCAAAAGTTGTAGGTAATTAAACTTAAGAAATGAATTTTCAGTGAAAAATTTCGTTATAACTGCTTATAAACTGCTCATAAAATGAAAAGTTTTCGATTAATTAGAAATGCCGTACGTACTTTTCTGCGAAATGCAATTAGGAACATAACTTCTGAATTTGAAGTAAATCGAGTGAAAATTGTTGAAGTTATTTGTCACGCCAATTGGAAAAAAGGTGTTTCGAGAAGTTTCGAGTAATCCGCCAGTTTGTACAACGAAAAAAAAAAATTTTCTGTCAGCTTGATATTCATACTAAATAGATGTGTAATTAATGTTATGAGTGGATCACTTTTTCATACGAAGAAAAATTGTTTAATTCGCACATGATTTTATACCCGTTACTGTGGCCTAACCCCTTAAAAATGAAGTTAAATAAAGCTTGCAGTTTTTATGAACAGGTTTTCAGGAAACGTCACGCTGTTTGTTCGGTTGCTGGTTCATCTGCACCCCGCGGCATTTGTCCCAGTCCTCTGCGGAGTGGAACACTGTCCCGAAGGCTTGACTGATTTGTTTTGAAATAACTTCAATGTCATGTTTTTTATATTTTGCGATGACAGCCGCTGAAAACATCGAAAATATGTATCCCACTTAAGATTCAATGTCTACATATACAACCTTGGCCAAAAGTATAGTTTTGGACAAGGTTGCATATGACGAATGCACTATATATACCTTTATGCACATTATAGGCTACTCACCATGGATGAACGAAAAAAATGTCGACTCTGTAAACAAAAAATTTCGCACCCGACACTTTGACAGCTGTGAAACCGGAGACGATCTCTTTCGTAACAAATGTTTTAATTATCTGCCGGATGGATTCCAACGGCTTCCGTGAGACGTCGATTTGGTGCCAAATCAGAGTTTTCTGAAAATACATTTTTAAAGGATAAATTAGAAAAGTTTAAATTTTCGAAAAGTGAGATAAACCGAAGTGAATTCTTAGAATAAACTTACAATGTCAATTGCGATGGTCTTTTCGAATTCAATGAAATCACTGAGCATTTTTAGAGGCAACTCAAACCCATGTTCCAAAAACGTTCTTGCGCTTCTCGGGTCCGTCGTTTTGAAGCACATTATATCCGTTTTTAAGCTTCGCACTTCTTTGGATAGCTCGTTCATTTGGTATGAGAGCAGTGGCTGATTTTCTTGGATGGATTCTATTGACGCTGCGAGGGCGATTAAAGGTTCTTTGACTGTATCAGCAATATCTGACACGTAATTAAATTTTATTATTTAATATTTCGATTTTTTTCAATTATTTTTTCGAATGATGAATGCGATCGTTGATTTATTGTACATACCACGAATCATTTTGTCGTATTCCATCCCGCCCGTAACGATATTGAATGGTGATTCGTTAATCACGGTCGGTTTTCCTCCTCTTTCACCTGAGACATCGAAAGGAGGAAGTTGGGGGCTTTCCAACACCAGCGGAAATGACGACATCCTTTGTGACGGTAACTACCGATTGAAAATATAGTTGATAAAATACATCATGATGCAAATCGCGTAGCCGTGGTTGTCAATTATGTAAGCCATGTACGGAAATGGAGTAGACAGCGAGTTCACAGAGTAGATCAGTCCGGTGAATGCGATGCCATCGGTGCAGGTTGGCCCGGACAGCGTAGACAAACCAAATAATGGTAAGTTGACAGCGTAGTACAGTTCAATGAATGTAATGACCAATCGCAGTGCATTTCGAATGGACCGACCCACCGATGGCATCACGTTTGCTAAATTGAACAGGATAATCTGCACCGATGGCATCACATTTATAATGGTAAGTCCACAGCGTAGTTAATTTTAGTGAACGTGAACATCGGTGCAGGTTAGTCCATTCGGAATTCACTATGAATGGACATCACATTCACCGGACTGAACTACGCTGTCAACTTACCATTGTTCAATTTGCCTACGCTGTTCTGACTAACCTGCACCAATGAGATCAAAGTCATCGGTGCAAGTTAGTCTAGACAGCGTAGGTAGGCATTACATTCATTGAACTGTAGTACGCTGTGAACTTGCCATTATTTGGTTTGATACGCTGTCCGAGCCAACCTGCACGAATGGCATTACATTCTTCGATACAGGTTAGCCCAGAGAGCGTAGGCCAACGAAATAATGTTAAGTTTACCATGTAGTTCAATCGAGTGAATGTGATGCCATTGGTACAGATTATCCTGTACAGTTTTGTAAACGTGATGCAATCGGTGCAGCTGATCCTGTTAAATTTCGTAAACGTGATGCCATCGGTGCAAGGAAACAGAAAAGTGTTGAAAAGGTAAGTAAACTAAAAATGTATTGTTGGAATATAACAAAGCAGTATATACAGTTATCTTACCGCAAATAAATATCGCAATGGCAAGAATCGAAAACACGTCGGAATAAAACGCACGAAATTACTGCCGAACTTTCGTCCGGCTATTACACGCATCCGCCACAATCACGCTGCTAGGGTACCGAGGGGCAAGTTGCACCAACCCCACCCGACTCGACGACGATTAACGCTTTTAATTGTGAAGAATTGGCATTACGTACATTTTCTTTGCATCTGAATGCTGCGCAGAGACTTCGATGTAAATCATTTTCGATTTTATCATTGGCAATGCAAATGTTTTTCGTCCTTTAAGTCCATGTACCTTCCACATGTACAAACTTTTTGAATTTCATGGGTATGAGCAAATCGCGTCGTCAGTATTCATTATCGGACCAGATATTCGCACGTCATTGTTGTCCGTGTTCGGTAAAATAAACATTTCTTCGATCCTGATTAACGTGTTATCATTTAAAAACATTACATTATCGGGTTGCACACAAACGAGTGCCATGTCTTTATCCTGGAGTTTTGCGATTGATCTTCCTTCTCCAGATCATCTTGGTTTTTCTTTTAAATTGATAATTGCTGGTCAGATCGATTTTTTTTCAGCCAATTTCATTCTTTCGTAATAACGTCTACAAATTTGCGCAAAGGTTCATTAGTACTTCGCATCTTTTTTATATGGCCGAGGTTATTTTCAAATGGACGAGCCGTAAAGTAGCACAACGAACGTGTCGTTACAAGAACATCGTCTGTGAAGTGAATCAACCCGTGCAGAAATTTTGGCAGGGATACAGCTGGATTCTGACTTGTATCCCGGGCTCCCAGTCGGGATCTAGTCCGATATCGGATCAGATTCTAAGACTACATGTAAGATCCGTAAACTGGATTCCATTAGGGATCCAGAACCGGATCCTTTAATGACTCTAAATAGATTCCCCATGGAATCATAGAGGAATCTTGGAAGGATCACGGGTAAATATAGGCTGAAATAAAATGGCAAAAATGGAATTATTGCATGTTAAATTTATTATAAAAATAATTAACATTTATACATTTTTGGTGAATTAAAATATCAATTTAAAAAATGAAAGGTAAGAACACCATAAAAAATGGAAAACTACGACTGGGTTATCGTTTTTTGGACTACTTGGCGTCCTTTGCGTCCTTCTCAGTCTTTTGCGTTGGATATGGCATTCCATACAGCTTTTAACACAGCATCTGCGTTAATCGGAGTTCCATCCTGCTGCGTTTAGCAGTTTGTGAGCGCAGCTGTAAATAAATCGAAAAAATGTAATATATATATCTATATTTATATTATATCATAGAAACACAACAAAAAATATTTTGAACAGCTTGAAAGACATACCTATCATGCAACTTCCGAAATTTGTTGTTTTCAGCAACACCTCTGCTTTAATTTTTTTAGAGTTGAACCTGAGCACCAAGTCCCGCGTAAAAAATCTCCTTAGAATATTTGTCACGCTCTTCGTTGCGTTGTTGTTCCGATTCAGAAGTTGCTTTAACGATGAGATCTATAAAACATTTCAGAATGTATACAAATTTGATAACGACCAATTTGCAGTTCCCTAATAATGTTCGTATTTGATTGTGTTTCGATTAAATTTATCGTTTTCTTTTTTTTTAATAGTAACCAGTAGTTGTACAATCCAAATCTTCGTTTAATTTCGTAATGTATAAAATGTTTTTAAGATAGACATTCAATAGATTCGATTTCTTTTGTTCATAAAAAACATACCATATAGAAAAAACAATCAAGTTAACTAGACGTATAGCATACAAAAATATAGACGTTGCGGGATTAAATAAAGATTGGAATTGAAAAATTCGTGATCTATTTGTACAGTCATTTCTTTTTCTTTATAAAATTTGTTTCTATATAGTCTAAAGATCATAGTTTTTCAGTTTCTCGGTAGACATCTACGTAGAGTCAAAAGTTCATACACTGATCGCTGCATTAACTCTTTGTAAACTTTTATGTCCGTAGAGATAAGTCAGCGTAGCTTGACATCTTATTTGAATGAAAATATTTAAGCTACGCCAAGTATTTTTTATAAAATTGAACAAATTTTAATTTAATTCAAAAATGTAGTGTAGAGTCTAGAGTCCATATGCAGACTGCTGCGTCAACTCTGTAAATTTCTCAGCTTTTGTCTCCGCTGAGAAATTTCTCAGCTGTTGTCTCCGCTGAAAAATTTTTCACCTTTTTTCCTACTCTGAGAAATTTCTCAGCTTTTTTCTTCGCTGAAAAGTTTCTCGGCGTAGCTTGAAAATTTCATTTCTATTTTATTCTATTTCTATTCTATTTCTATTTCATTTCTAATTTTAATTCTATTTAAAAACTTAGCGTAGAGTCTAGAATCCATATGCAGGCTGCTGCATCAACTCTGTAAAATTGTATGCCCAGAAAAATTTCTCTACACAGCTTGAGTCCAGCGGAGTCCATCGGAATGAAATATTCAAGGTACGCTGAGAAGCTTTTCAGCATAGACAAAAAAGCTGAGAAATTTCTCAGTGTAGAAAAAAGCTGTAAAATTTCTCAGCAGAAATATAAGCTGAGAGATTTCTCAGCGCAGAAAAAAGCTGAGAAATTTCTTAGCGGAGACCAACGCTGAGAAATTTACAGAGTTGACGCAGCAGTCTGTATATGGACTGTACATTCTACGCTACATTTTTGAATGAAATTAAAGTTTAAGTTTATAAGTTTATAAGACATATAAGTTTACAACGAGTTGACGCTGCGGTCTGCGTATGAACTTTTGACTCTATGCAGATGTCTACTGAGAGACTGAAAAACTATATAGGTATATTATGATCTTTCTTCTACACGGAAACGAATTTTATGAAAAAAATGAAAAGACTGAAGAAAAATTGATAAAAATATATTGAATTTTTTCAAGTTCTATCGAAATAATACTTACTTGCACCGCCTCTTATGTTGATCACCCACCATGGCCAAGAATTTAATGGAGATTTTCCTTTTCAACTAGGCGTTGTAGCTACATACAAACTTTGGCGTTATACGGTGGATATAGATATCTCGTGCCGCATTTCTGTTTTATTTCGTCTCATGATAACCACGATGCCGGTACAATTTCAAGGTCAACAAGGCGTTTTTTTACCTTTACAAAATTGTATAAGTTGAAATTTGTATTCGGCATCGTCATTCGGTAAATCTACAAGTCAAAGAAACATAATTGTAATTATAACCTCAAAAGAGACACGAACATGAATCATGCATGATGTGCAGTGCATACCAGACGTTTCAATCTTGTTGCCCTTAGCTTTCTTTCCAACCATTTTTAATGTTTATTCTTGATCACATGATGGTCTGATCACTTGATCCGATTCGTACGAGGCACATACGAATCGAAACAAGTCCACGCGTGAAATCCCGGCTAATGCGCGGGAATTGGGATCGCACATGGCACCAACACTAGAGAGCTCGACCAAACCTGACCACACACGTACACAACGACCGCTACGACTTTATATACATCGATATGCGGAGTCACGTGGTTTTATGCCGCTCTTTCGGCATAGGGACCGAACACACTAATATATTCTCATGGTCGTGTCTATGTATATTACATACTTGTACATGACTACACATTCTAACTTTCGTGAGAGTGTATCAGTGCGCGCAGTCCCGCATACATTGTCACCGGGGTTTCTCACCGATAACTTGAACATTTTGTAATATTTTTATTACATCACTGCTGTACATACAAATATCTATTTCAATATTGATAAGCGGGAATGAAGCGTTAATAAGTTGTTGTGACAATTAACATTTTTTTGTATTTTTTAATTCTACTTAGAAATGCAGCATCGGTATTGCGAAAACTCGCGATTGTTCTGCATCTGGGTGCATTCCAACCGCTAATTTTACAATTTTTTGTTTCATATCGTATAACGAAAAAATTATCGTCCGGCTCGAAACGGCAGAATGCAATTCCCACATCTCGAAATCCCTGGATGAAGTAGGATATTCAAATGTTTCTCTCTTTACTTTCCATATAACCCCTTTAAACTGACTATCGTTTAATAATTGAATGATAAATCAAAACAAATCAAGCGTCTTGACGCCAAGTTGTTTGATGATTTACTATGAAACTAAATTGTTTAATAATATTATTTAACGCACTATATTTTGCTTTAAAAAAATTGTCACGATGTTGAGAATGTAAATATAGAAACAATTTGAAAAGAATAAACCGCACTGGCGTTCTACGTGTAACTCCCTTGAATCTGACTGGATTCGGCTGGTTACTACACCCCACGTTCACGTACACAGCGCATCTAACGTCCTGTGGATGTGGCTGGGCATAAACAGGGACTCAGATAGGAATCCGATATATACGCCAGAAATACATGTGGTTCCAAAGCGTTCCATCTACACCCCGCGAACGTCGGTGGGTATAAACAGAGACTTATTCCCCAAAACCGGTATCCCGGTTAGAATCCAATTTGCATCAGTATTGGAATATGTAAGTCGACGATGGCGTAATTGTGAAAATTTTGGCGTCACGTGTATTTTTCGGTATTACTATGAAATTCCTATCTATAGATAGGAATTTTATAGATAGGAATCTCTAGGTGGAAATTTCTTATCTATAGATAGGAATTTCATAGTAATACCGAAAATACACGTGACGCCAAAATTTTCAAAGATATGCCATCGTCGTCATACATATTCCGATACGGATGCAAGTTAGATTCTAACCGGGTTACCGGTTTTGGGGAATCCATGACAAATCCTGATCGGGATTTGGTCGGACATAGGGTATCCCTGTCAAAATTTCTGCACGGGTATCGGACCAGATATTCACACGTAATTGTTGTCCGTGTTCGATAAAATAAACATTTCTTCGATCCTGATTACCGTGTTATCATTTAAAAACATTACATTATCGGGTTGCACACAAACGAGTGCCATGTCTTTATGCTGGAGTTTTGCGATTGATCTTCCTTCTCCAGATCGTCTTAGTTTTTCTTTTAAATTGATAATTGCTGGTCAGATAGATTTTTTTCAGCCAATTTCATTCTTTCGTAATAACGTCTACAAATTTGCGCAAAGGTTCATTACCACTTCGCATCTTTTTTATATGGCCGAGGTTATTTTCAAATGGACGAGCCGTAAAGTAGCACAACGAACGTGACGTTACAAAAACATCGTCTGTGAAGTGAATCAAGTTATGCACGTTTAAAATTTGGCTTACTGTGCCATATAAAACCTTCGCGAGAGAGACGAATTTTTTCAAATATTCCGCTGCATCGATTGAATATTGAGCAAAGTATAAGGCAACTGACGTGAAATAATAAAAAGTGAGTGTATAAGTTATTCGGAAGAATTTGTCTAAGCACAATAGGAGCAGCATATAAAAGGAAGAATCGATATTTCGTGGCTTTCCATTTAGGAACATTGTCTAGCGTTCTCGTTGTACGTTGGAACTCTTTGGGAATGCAACGGTTAATTTGAGTCAACATCTCAGATAATCTAGTTTTCTGGTTGCAGCTCATTTTGACATGGTCCTTCTATCCAATAATCGTTCAACATTTTTTTCGTTATTTCTAGGCAGCATAAATGCATGAAGTCCAATGGAAAAAGCGCAATCATTTCCAGCCCAGGGATACGTAAGAGCGAAGAGAGACCTATATGGTGTGCGGGTTGTTCTTGGGAACGGAAAGATTCATCACTTCTGTATAATCACTGCTGTATAATCCTGTTCTATAAAAACTGTTCGATTACCGAACCTTTGCCCTCGAATGGTACAACGTTCGCAGGCGTAGAAGCCTCCGTGTCCTTTCATAAATTTGACAAAGGAACGCGCAGGTCTCTCGCAAACAAAACTTTTCACACGTATCTGAAATGTATGTCGACCAATTTTTACATCTTCATGAATTAGGTTCGTTACTTCATTTTCGAATTTCGAGAAATACTCAGACACGTTAGAAGGTTTTGTAATTCCTTCGTAAACTGCTACGGGGAACACTGGGTACACAGATGGATCAAACCATACTTGGCATATCGGCCACAATTGTCTTCGGCTTTATTTAAACAGTGGTAAACCATCAATGTTAAACTGTAGTGATATCGATTTCTCTTCGTGTAGTTCTGGATTGATGATTCTGAACAATGCGTTTTTTATCCCGAAATAAGCAAATATTCCTTCTATTTGTTCACCGCTCATGATGTCAGCAATCGGTACGACATACGGAGTTTTTAAAAACGTTTTCGATGACTTTGGCAACTCTGGTATAAGTTTTACCGAAATAATTTGAAGCAACCGATCAAGGTGGGTCTGCGGAACTTGATGTTCTATAGCGCAATGCTTGAGTGCGTGGATTTCGTCAAAATTATCATCATTCGTGCCTTCACTAAATCCATCACTTTCGTTGCCACTTTCACATGTATTTTCTTCATTATTGTAAAATTCTTCATCCATGATATTTTCTTCTTCCGGCTACGTCGATGCCGATGCTGTTACAAGATAGGAATCTGCTGATCCTGCGAGAACCATCTCTTCACATTCTACATCGGATCCCAACTGACAATTAGCAGCACATGAACTTGTTTCGCTAGAGCCATTTACCACCGCGTCAGCGTTCGTTAGCTCCAGACTCTGAGGCTGGCTGACAGTGGTTGAACAACTTGGTGCGTGTTCCGGATCTGGGGAATGTATCATGATAAAAATATTTTAACCAATTCATATCTAATTTGGCGTATGATTCATTTATAGTCTTAGATTAAATCTAATTTATACTCATAGATTTAATGCAAAGTACAACGTGACATATGAGTGCGATAGTCGACATTTTCAAAATGCGATTTCTCAAGGATGAAACATTTTTAACGTAAAATCAAATAATGAATTCTAAAGAGACTGATATTCGATTTTGTATTGCAAACTTAACCGCCGCTGAAAGAACGGATTTCGAAAATTTGTGAGGTTATGTCGATCTTCTACATATCCTTAAAAATGGACAAAGTCGTAATTGTAATTGTAATAATTGTTATACTAACCTGCTGTCGGTGCTAGTCGGTGCACAATTTTCTTCCGCTTTTCTTTTTCCATCTCAAATTTACTATGTAGACGTTATACGTGAAAATGTATAAACTGATTAAATTGGCGCACAGTTCTCTCGTGTCTCTCTAGCATTTGACCAGATAAGGTTAGGCACGTTTTCAGCGCCCAACTATATAAATCCAGATACGTGATGATTGCTTGAAGCTAGTTGGGTTAGGCGAATTGAAGTGAGCCGTAAGTCCAGTTGCTTGACCATCGCCTGAAGCTAGCTGAATCAGGCAACTGGAGGAAACAGTACATGCAGTTGCGCGACTACCACCTGACACCAACTGCACCAGGCAAATTGAGGTATACCTTAAGTAAGGCTTTCGTACTACAACGTGATCAGACCGGGATCAAATATCAGGCCAGCCTGACAATATTTCTACTCGGTTCTATGTGTGGCGTCCCTAACAAATCTTCATAGAGATGTGGATGCATCTTAGGACGTCCCAAAAAATTTGTGCACGGGATTACGAAAAGACATCTTTTTAGATCCAAAAAATTCCAGTTGTTAATTTCAAATGAAAAATTCTCAAATGACGTCAATCGGCAAATAGCCGCGGAATCCACTTGGATTCCAATGCGGGCTTCCTACGTGCGGCGTGCCTATCACATCCCCATCGGGACGCGCCGGGATCTAGAGACTCCCCAACGAATTTCTGCATGGATTGCATCAAACGCCCATGGCAAAAGATTAGAGTGTGAGGGAAAACAAAATTTAGTTTACTGACAGGTCAATCGTCATATGGCTGACACTATTTACTATGATTGCCCTGCCAATAAACCATGGTTCGTTTCACTGCATTATCCTTTATCGCTTGAGCAAGATACCATGAACATTCTTCGGTGTTCGTCTGCCCTACCGCCAACTTGATGCGGCGTGAAACACGATTTCTTTTTATGGGAATCACAGATGCAAATTCAGCGGGGGTGTAAATGTGTGGGAGAGAGAAAGAGAGCGAGAGAGAGAGAGGGTGGGAGAGAGAGAGAGAGAAGAAAAACAGCGGCGTGTGAAGTACAGCCGGACAATTCAACGGTCGATAAACTTTCTCAGGTTCGTAGGGGGTGTAGCGAGATATTGCGAACGAGCTAAAAAATGTAACGAGAACCCTTTTAGCGTGTGATCCGAGTATCACGAGGGGGTTGGGAGGAGGAGGAGGGGGTGGCCGGCGCGGGGGTTCAAACTCACAAGCACGAACTTTCGGGGCAGTCGGTGTATGTGGCTGTACAGCCAAAGCGCATTAGTAAAAACGTGATATTGTCTGACTCAACAGGTTGCCGTACTCCTGCCCGCTCTTTCACCCTTCCGTGTCCTCCCACCACTGCCGCGCACAGGGCCTCCGCTCGCACCCTTGCGACTTGCCACTACTCTCACTCCTCGCTCGTATTAAATAAACCTGACGATGGGGTGATTTCTCTCATGGCCCTTCGTCTCTTTTCTCCTTCCTCCTTTATCCAGGACCCACGAAGGGATCGCAAGATGCCACCTACCCCCGGAGAGATCGCTTTCCTCCTTCGTTATCTCGAAATTAGTCACTGGCGATTCGTTCAATATTATCCATGGATCATTTATCGTAATCTTCGAACGTTATAAAAATTTCGCGAAATCGCGAGTCGCAGATACTGCAAAACGATACGAACGCGCACGAGCGCTCATGGCTCTAACTTTTTACGTGAATTTTGCCGTTGATGGTTGAGAGATCCGCGACGCTATAATTGATTTCATTGGAATGGCACTCGTTTGGGTCTGAATCTGAGAACGACTGCTGCTCTCCGTCATAGATGTTGTTCAAGTCCGATGAAACTTGGGTTGATTTGAATAGAAGGTCATTTTTTGATGCGTTCAATCTACGACATTGCGCAATAGCGAAGTATTTCTGCAACGTTCTTGCAAATGTTCTTCAACTTTTCAAGCTACCCCAGTATTCATCACGAGTGAGGACATTTCAAAATCAATTATTGTAATCACTTATAATTTTCATTATAAATTATAATCAATTATAATTATAAATCAGTTCTGTACCTTTTACTGTTCACTTATATATTGAACTTTTTTTAAATGTACTACCCTTGCAGAAATTTCTTGGGGAATCCCCAGAACCTACCACGTCCCTACAGGGATGTGATAGGGACGCCGTACGCAGGCAATCCAGATTGGAACCCAAGTGGAATCCAACCATCTGAGAATTTTTCGTTTGAAATTCTCAACCAAAATTTGTTGGACCGCCCAAAAAATGATCTTTCGGTGATCCCGTGCACAAATTTGTTGAGTCCCAAGATGCAACCACATTTCTATAGGGATTTGTTAGAGACACTGCAAAGAGGGAGTGTTCTTTGGGATCCAATTGGATTCTCCACTGTTCCTCGATGAACGTCATTTAAGAACACTGTAAAAAAAGTCATTCAATTTACTATACTTTTATAATTGAACATTTATAAACTCGGAATATGAAACGCAAATTCCCACTTAAGTAATGGAAACTTCAGTAATGTAAATGCATTTTCATATAAGGAGTACAACTTTGCAGTGACCGTTTTTTTTCAAAAGTTTAAGGCTTTATTATAAAGAAGTGGCTACATATTTTTTAATCAAAGTACTGCCCGTCGCTAGCTACGACCTCGGCCCATCTTTCAGGTAGCATTCGAATCCCGCGTCGATAAAAGTCTTGGTCCTTGGAGGCAATCCAGGAATCGACCCAATTTTTGACTTCTTCGTAAGTACCGAAGTGCTGGTCAGCCAAATCGTGTGCCATTGACCGGAACAAGTGATAGTCCGAAGGGGCAATGTCTGGAGAGTACGGCGGGTGGGATAAAACCTCGCATTTCAGCGTTTCCAAGTACTTTTTCACGAGATTTGCAACATGGGGTCGGGCATTGTCATGCTGCAGTATCACTTTGTCATGTCTTTCGTTGAATTGTGGCCGTTTCTCTTTGAGTGCCTTACTCAAGCGCATCAACTGATGTCGGTAGAGTTCCCCTGTGATGGTTTCGGATGGTTTGAGCAGCTCATAGTACACAACGCCCAGCTGGTCCCACCAGATACACAGCATCACTTTGGATCCGTGAATATTCGGTTTGGGCGTCGATGACGGAATATGACCAGGCAGTCCCCATGATTTTCGGCGTATAGAATCCTCCCCGTAAGCATCTACAAGCAAACGGTGGGCCTCAGCCGCAGATTTCTTGATGTTGAAGAAGTAAATCATAACCTCCCGCAAATGCTGAGAATTCGGTTCGTAGGTTGCCATGTTTGAGTGCCTATAACTTTATAATGCATACACGTATCCGTTAGCTTTTTTAAATTGTTTACATTGGCAGAGCCTCTAGTTTAAAATGCCACTTTTTTTATTGGGCTAGGGCCACTACTTCGGCCGCAGTGGCTCTCTAAGTAAAACGGTCACTGCAAAGTTGTACTCCTAATAGATTCGTATAAATTTTAATATATGGGACATGAATATTAATATGTTGCGTATGAGTTTTTCAACGCGCAGCATAATAATACAAATTTTTGTTTGATTAATGCAACAAACGTATATGATTTCATTATTTACACAAAAAGTATTAAAATCGCAATATGACTATTATTTTTAACTTCATTCTGTTGAAAAGTACAATACCTTGTACATTGAATATTACAAAACGCTTTTTAAAGAAACATGAAAATTAAAATACTTTTACAATACTATGGCAAATGAAATTTCAAAACTTAGTCTATGAATGAATATTTAGGCTTCAGTGTTGTAAAATTCAATACCGGACCTACATTTCATACGGTTTCACATTTCGTAATACGTACGAATTGAATATTAATACACTATCTACAATTTTTCAAGGCGTCTAATAGAAAAATAAATATTCTTAGTTGAAAAATGCAACAAGTGTTTTGAATATATAAAATGTTGACAAAGTAAGAAAATTACAAACTGACTCTTAATTTTTATCATACTTGGTTCAGGAGTATACCATTTTCTGTGCACCGAATATTATGATTATTGTGATAGTCTGATTTAATATATAATTCAGTGCAGAAAACTTTAACTTCGTGCTTTGGTCAGCATGTCAAATCAAATAATAAAAAACGTATCGAGTAAAACCACATCTAAAGTAAGTGGTGAACACCCGGTGCGATGGTCTAGTGGTTAGCGTACTTGCCACTAAACCAGCGGACCGGGAGGTCCCGGGTTCGAATCCCAGTGGCGTACATTTCGTCGTGAAATGTTTTTCTTCGGCATTTCGCGGCGAAATAAGACTAGTTCCACGACTGGGGGGTGAACTCGATGACCGGCTGCATTGTGGTATAAGGTTTTCCGCAGTTTCCATATACCCATGACAGAAATGTCATGATGAATATAATACAGAGGGGGAAGTCGGCTGCAGCCGCAAGAGGGAGAACAGGAAGAAAAAAGGAGTAACAGTAGAGGAAAGAAACGGTCACAATGAGGGGAAGAATAGGTAAAAAAAGCGAAAAACGTGGTACCTAAGAAAAAAACAAATAAGTACGTGGTGAATTAACCGAACAAGCAGCCAAGTCTAATTAAACCCAAATAAACTAAAATCTATGCGCATTAATTTTGATATATCCACAATTGATACTTTTGAATAGGTATATGATTTTTCCAGGCCTTTGGTATTACAGCATTACTACACATTACTTAGACATTCAAAACGTAGTGTATTAATTTTAAAATAACGATTATTAGTTTTCACAGCTGAGTCAGTTTTCACAGTGAATTCTTACCGCGTTTGAATAAGAAAAAAGTAGAGAGTCATGAGAAAGAAATCGGCGTGTTGAAACATAACCTACACGTTTCGTGAGTGTGTACGTGTGTGGTGATATTAGGTCAAAGTCGGAAAAAACGTGACAAACTATAAATGAAGTGGATTTTCAGTGATGTGATTGAAGTAAATTTTTGAGACATACTGTTTTAACATTGAGAATTCTTACCGCGTTTGAATAAGAAAAAAGTAGGGAGTCATGAGACAGAAACCGGGGTATTGAAACATAACCTGCACGTTTCGTGAGCGTGTACGTATGTGGTGATATTAAGTCAAAGTGCAGTAAAATACATGGTAAACTAAAAACAAAGTGGATTTTCAGTGGTGCGATTTAAATCGATTTTTAAGACATACTTTTTTAACATTAGATTTACACTTTTTTGACATCTCATTTTGTATATCTACATAATTCGTTTAAGAAATTCAACCTACGGAATGCGATGGGATCCATCAAGAATCGTATCCGATTCTGTTCGATAATGTGGGAATCCTTTTGGATACGAACTGGATTAGTACATTAAATTTCAGTGGGAAATTCTGATTAGAATGCAATGTCCGAGCATGACGGTTCAGTATAGAGATCTATTCGGTCATCGCATTAGTCATTGACTTAGAATACTCAGATGTGCACATAGTCAACTTTGCACAGATATAATGGGTGCAAATATATATATTTATATATGCAGTTAGTACTATATTGGTAATATATTGCACCATGGTAACTGCCCATTTTTTATCGTTTTTTTTTATTTTGTTTTTAAGAAAGGAATAAAATACATGGTTAAAAGAACTTTTCGGTTTTATTGGGTGTATATTGAAGTATGGAAAAAATTATTTGTCAGAAGAATCGAAAATGACGGCACACGAGTCGCTATAGCACTACTAGTTTTCAGCCAACCCTCTCCGCAGCACGCAATAGAACTGTCGGAAATTTAATCCTGGAACTAAGAATGAACTATTTTCGTTAATTATATAGAAATTTGAAGAATTTTTTTAAAAATAGAAACGAGCTTGAAAAAAGTTCGTTTTTTCGACCATAATTTTCATATGAAAAGTGATATATTTTTCACAACTTTCAATTAATTAAAAAAAGCACTCGTTCTTAACTGGTGAAGCAATCTAATAAGCTACAGTTGAAATTTCAATTCAATTGGACGAAAATTTTGAGAAAACCATTATCTTTTTTTTCGTGTAAATTTTTAGAAATAAAAATGTACACGGTTCGATGTATGCTTAATAACATACCTTTTATCCAAACCCCAAATAAATAATCCAGTAGACGAAATAAATCGGTACAAACGACCTTCTTTCGGCCTGTCACAGTGATGTCCTCCCTCAAACCCTTTTCAGTTTAAACGCGCTTTCCCTTGTAGAAACTAGTTCTTACTGCGACGCCTTCGTCACAACTAGTTTGTACTGGTAAAAACTAGAATTTCATGGAAAACAAATTAGAATGTTAGTTAGAACTCGTATTAATTAGAAAAAACATGTTTCCAAAGGAAACGAATCAGTTACTCTGGCACCCTGATGCCAGTTGTTAGAGATCAGTAGGGTAGACTGGGTACGGTTCTAACAGTGGCACATGTTTCACAAAGCGAGCTTTATCTCGTATTTTTAAAGAGATGGAAAATCACCTAATTGTGATTTCGATTTGGAGGCAGATGTCTAGTCTTCAGTATAAAGCATTTTATTTGCACGTATTATACCATCATTGCAACGTTATGGGCGATCAACGGAAAACTGTTACAACCGTACCCACTCTACTCTATGTTCGCCACAAAAAATGGCGCGCAATTGAAAATGTCAGGTCATTTTGAGACTCCCTATTCAGGGTGTTAGGAAGGTCGATTAATGCTATTTCAAAATACCATTAACATTCGAGGTATTTTTATTTTTTGACAAGTTTTTAATTATTCAACACGTCCCATTTAGTTAGTTGTCTGGATACAGATGATTGAACTGGTGTTTGTCGATTGTACAGACATTGCGCTAAGACGCAAATAAGTTTTTAGTTACCAATTATTATCTGCTTGATCATTATGAACGAGTTAGTACCTAATTTTGGGAAATTTTCCAAAAATCATGCTTACCATGATAACTCGAAATCCTTAGACGTTGGACTGGGGCAGCCTAGGTTAGATACGTTCCTAACGAGATGGCCCATCACCCCCTTAAGGGGCTATACCAGTGTAACGGTTTCAAAAAATCGATTTTTTTGTTGTCTTTTTCGACAGTTTATGCTTTCAAGAATATCATTATCTCATCAAAACCTCATTTCGAAAAAAAACGCGTTTAAATATTTAACCATCGATTTTATCTTGCAAAAATCGATAGTTAAATATTAAAACGAGCTTTTCTCGAAATGAGATTTTTCAAATTTGCTGACATTGTAACTCAAGGAGCAATTGTCCGATTGACTTGAAATTTGAACTGAGGACTCTTGAATATGTTTACTCTACAATGACGTAGGATATTTTTAATTGGATTAAAATTGACGATTTGGCATTGAAAAAGACGACCATTTTATAGGCAAGAAAATAGACTTTTTTCATAACTTCGCCATTTTGTTAGTTTTTGATATTTTTCGAAAATCCTACGTCATTGTACAGGAAACACTTTCCTGTTTAACGACATTTTTTCCTTTTTCGGTTTTAGGTACTCAATCGGCCGGAATCACGTTATCAGTGGAGGAACTTCTTTTTTTGCGCCTCTGAAGGCAACGCATAAGTCGCTTGGATCCCAATATTTTTCTATGAAAAAATTGTGTAATATAAGTCAAATATAGCCAAATATATTCTTAATTTTCCGAAACATTTAATTGTGTACTTTTCTCCCAAAAAATTTCCGAAAATCACCAAAATTTTCAGCGTTCACACTGGTATAGCCCCTTGAGCTAAGATGCAAATAAGTTTTTAGTTATCAATTATTGTCCGTTTGAACAATATGAACGAGTCAGTACCTAATTTTGGCAAATTTTCCAAAAATCATGCTTACCTTTGGACTAAGGTAACCTAGGTTAGATATGTCCCTAACGAGATGATCCATCACCCCCTTGAGGCCTCGACCTTTCTAACACCCTGTATATACATATACATATAAATCCAGAGGGAAAATCCCAATCAGCTGCTCCCCAGATCCTCTTGAAAAACTTGCCAAGCCTGGAGATATAGTATATTCGTCAACAATGCGGCCGCGTGTACGAATGCCTCGGCTTCGCCTAGATTCGGCGTCTCCAGCTCATCATAGAAGTTTCCTTCACTGACACACGTGGGGGTGTGCTCCGGAGCATTCTGCCTTTCGGCGTAAGCACGCGGGGAAATACCCGCGTGCGTTGTACAATAATGCCGAAAAAAAATAGAAGAGAGTGTTGTGTGCGGAGCACGTGTGAATACAGTGCATATGTGGGTGCACATGTTCACATTCTGTAGTTTTAAGCAGACTCAGGCACAGTCCTATACGTATACATACGTACACACGCATGAGTCGAAGCGAGGCTGTATAGATGGGCAAGGAACTTTGCACTTGGCTGCTACCTTGAGCACGTGTCAGTCTGCCACTCGAATGGCTTCTCTCAAATGCTACGATCCTCCCGACCTCTTACCGCTCGTTGTCTGATTTTTTCCCCCGTATGTGTTTATTATTCTTATTTCGATCTGGATAGCTTTGAAAAATCGCTGGAAGCCCTCATTCGAAGGAAGCGAGCATAAAAGGCGGATAAAAGAGGAGAGCAACGATATCGCTCGTGATACCGTGCATGGTGAAAAAGAAAAAAACTGCTTTCTGAGATCCCGGACAGATCGTACTGAAATTTTTCATTTTAAACCGTGGCATTTTTCCTTTTATTGTACGGCTCGTAAATATTTTTCGGGGGATCGCGGAAATGTCTTGAGGAAAAAAAAGTGCGGCAACGCAATTTGGATGGTGTTGAAGTTTACACCGTTGAGATTCAACGAACAATTTTCACGATTTTCTGTGTTTCTTTATTTTTATGATTATCTAAAATCTTGCTTTGAAGGTTCCGATTATAGATGCTTAAGGGGGAAGATACCTTCAGGCCAGGAAAAACTTGCACTTTTCATGATTTTTTTTAAACCCTTTCATGACACACTGGATCATTTTGACCAGTTGAAAAATCTAAAATCTTTCTTTGAAGGTTCCGATTATAGATGCTTAAGGGGGAAGATACCTTTAGGCGAGGAAAAACTTGCGATTTTCATGGTTTTTTTTAAACCCTTTCATGACACACTGGATCATTTTGACCAGGACGAATTTGAAATGGGCTCACTTGCCCAAAATTGAAAGTATTCAATAATTTTTTACAACAATTCAATTTTATGTTTTCCGAATTTTAATTATGCAGACATATTGAGAAATGTTTAAAGTGTATCTCGGATTTTTTTCAACAAAAACCGCCCGAAGGGCTGCTAAGGGCAGGTGGATGAAGTACCATCCGGGTCAAATTGACCCAGTGTGTCAAAGCTGTGGCCAAATATAAGTGTGTCAAGGAAGGGTTAAAGGAAAGATTTGTCCACCATTTTTGAGACTCAGGGTATGTTTTATTACTACTTTTGGCTGTTACATGGAATATTTTTTTATTTATCTTTAAAAATGGCGGAGGTATGGCACGGTCTTCTACACGGGTGGCGGCGGATGTTTTCAGACGGCGTGACACGTGGCATCGGCGGGATTGATCTGAAAAAAACCAACGAAGATTTTTCTTTCATTAACACTCATATGTAGAATTTGAACCAAGAAAAAGTGAAAAATTTTGAGAATCGATAAAATGGTACGCTAAAAAACAAATATATTAAATTTTTCGAAAAAATAGGTACCCTTCGCTGTAAAAAATACGTTTCTTTTTTATTTTCAAAAACATCGAGCGTTATGTTTTAGACAATGAGGTTGGAAAGATGTATACGAAATTTCATGAGAATCGGTCGATTAGTTTTTCAGCTATACGTAACGTCAGTTCTGAAAATGCAGTTTAGAAGACCAGGCCATTTGGCGGTATTTGAATTTTTAAATCTGTAGGGAGGTATTTGAAAATTTAAAGGTTAATAAAAAAATACCATGTAACAGTCAAAAGTAGTATTAAAACATACCCTAAGTCTCAAAAAAGGTGGAGAAATATTTCCTTTAACCCTTTCAATACGGCGAAAAAAATCAGTTTTGTGTGCCTCGTGGCCGGGAACAGTTATTTCTCCTCCAAGTGATTATTACGATGAAATAACTTTTCTGTCTGAAACTTGCTCAATAAGGGTGCGAATTCCTCACCACTGAAATGCGCCTATGTTTTTCAGTAACTGGGACAGATGTTGTCCCAGCCGTAATTTCAATTTTTTTTCAGACTGGGACAGCATATGTCCCGTCAGGTGTGAATGGGTAAAAAAAACGTTATGAAAATCAACAAACGTTTTCCTCGCTTGAAGGTATCTCTCGCCTTGATAGATATTCTCAAAAATCCTTGGGTTATTTTCGTAGCCTGAGTATTTTTTAAAAAATACGGCAACAGGAGAAAAAAATCGTTGCCATCCAACGATGCAAACTTCAGCACCATCAATTCGGAAAAACAACTTTGATTTTTGGTGAGCTCACGACTGGAAACTTTTTTAAAATTTAAAATTTTTAAATGTTGCAAAATGCAAAATGCAAAATTTAAAATTTTGCAAAATGCAAAATTTAAAATTTAAAAATTTTGGTCAGCTCACGCCTGGAAATTTTTTATTCTTTTATGCAATTCGGGCACATCTTTTTTCGACCATCCAGGGCTGGAATTTGACATTTTGCGAACCAATCCAGGCAATCTTTATTTTTGATTCTGTGTTTGGTGCTCTCAACCAGGAAGGCTCGAGTCGCTCCTCGATTGGGTGGCTCGGAGATAAAACGCAAGGAGGAAATTTATATTATTTTATCGCGGCGTTCTGAAAAATATTCGAGGAGAGGAGGCTCGAAGAGCGACGAAGAAAGAGAAGAGGAGCAATTTTGTCAGAGTCTCGAGAAAGGAATACTTCCTGGTAACTCGAGAAGCTTCCCAAGAGGAGAGAACGATTTGGCGTTCTCCGTGTGCGGTGTGGTGTACATTTTTTTCTTTTTTTTTTCTTTTCGTTGTCTCATCGGTATGGAGCAACGTGACACACGAAACTTTTTCTTTGCGCGGTTCGTACCGAAGAAAGAAGGAGAATAGAAACGAGCGAGGGAATGGGGAATAAGAACCATTAGCGTGTGCCTTTGAACCTGCGAAACGGTGTCCATGACGTACTTTCTCCTCATTTCTCTCTCCCGCAAGAGCGAATGGAACGAAAATTTACCGATCGAGTTTCCGATATCGATCTCAGGGGATTCTCTACGTTGAACGCCCTTTGCTCCGCAATATCGCAGCTGTATATCGAAAGAAAATATCGGACAGAGTATACGGCTGAATGGAAATTGTGCATGTACTACGGATTTAGGAGAGTCTATTTTCGTGTACATGAGAAACTTCGGGTGCTTGCAATCAGAAAAAAATAAATAAAAAATCGTCCATCTGTCAATTATTCGTTAGTTTATTGTTATTTTTAAGTACTTTTTGGATCCTCGGAAATATTGTGAAGCGCTTGTAATATCGAATACTTAAGCCAAAAAGTATGAACGCTCCATTTTTTTATTTAATGAATGACACCTAGCTCGTGGCTGGAAAAAGAAGAATTTTTGTGAATTTTTCCTCGGAAAACGTGAGCAGGTTTTCGATTTTTTTTACATTAAAGAGGATGGTTTTAACGGGATCGTCCAATTCGGAAGCTCTTTTTTCCCTTATTTTGGGATTTTTTTACGAACTATCAAAGCACACTATCGTTGAATTTTTACCACACATTTATTAACATTTTTACAGTCTGTCAGAATTTCGTCAAATAAAAATAACGAGTTCGATTGACTTTACACCGTTCGGAAGACACTCATGTGTAAAAAATGTGTTTTGCTCATCTGAAAACAAAAAATAACGGCATTTTAATTTGTCGACCTGAGGCTATCGCCGGAACTGGAGTAAAGTAAAAATATCGAAAGTTGAATTTTTGGCACGGTTTTCAAAGTTAAGTTTCAAGTTTCGTCATTTTTTTCGACTTTTTCAGCTTTAAAAACTATGGCAGATATCAGAAATATTCTAGATCGGGTGAGAACTATAGATGTGCTGACTATACCATACAAATTTGCGCGAAATCCGTTCAATAGTTTTTGAGATATCATGGAAGCCAATTTGAAAAATGCAGTTTCAGAAAAACGCGTTCAACCACGATTTACACAAACAAAATGTTGGCTCACCAATAGTCTGCTATGCCTGGTCCATATAATAATTGTTTTCTGTTTACTTGACGATATGACTGATAACATCCTTGAATATCATTATCCTCTTGTCCGCCCACCCCAAAAAAATCGCGAAAAATCACAATTTTAGACGTTTGTAGTGGTCTGCAGCCCTTAAGATCCTTTCCGTAAAATCGCGTTCGTATTGATTTTCAGAGCTTCTCAAGATAAATCACGTTTACAGGTACGAAAAAAATCAATCTACGAATTTAATGGCCATAGAAGGAACATATATAAAGCATTGGCAGTTAACGGAAATATTCTGCACCCGATTCGAACTTTGTTCCATTAATTTCCAACGCTCCAACGAATTTCCCGTAGGACCAGTGCCCACGCCGAGTACGCAAAGGGTTCAGAAGAAAAAAACCCTTTTCGAAATGGTTGAGACTCATTAACTGACTTTTTCAGGGTAAATCGTTTTTTTTCTTACCTGTACGAAGAAAGTATATAAATCTCGCAGTCTGGCCTCGCTTTGACGAACCTCCGAGGGAAAATTTGCCACCCGGCGCTATTTTTTTTGTACTTGTTACCGTGTCGAAAAATTAAAAACCCTTTGCTATTTTTTTCGTACGTTACATGGTAGCTGGGAACAGTCCAAGAGAGAGAGAGAGAGAGAGAGAGAGAGAGAGAGAGAGAGAGAGAGAGAGAGAGAGAGAGAGAGAGAGAGAGAGAGAGAGAGAGAGAGAGAGAGAGAGAGAGAGAGAGAGAGAGAGAGAGAGAGAGAGAGAGAGAGAGAGAGAGAGAGAGAGAGAGTTGGTGTGATGTGGGAAAGGGTTGAGAATCCGAGACGTCAACCCTTTACCTTATTTGAAGAAATTCCGCTGCGGCGCAGTGCAGGCGAGCTCGATCCTCGGATATTTATTCGACACACATGACTCAGTTGCGATATCTGAATCGCGGCTCCATCGTTGCGAAGACCGCGTTCAACCCTTTTTTTCCACGGTCATCGATCTTCATAGCGGCGTGCATAGTTCTCCGGAACATTCGAACTATAACCCTCGCGCGGTGTGACCGTATACCTGTGACCCTCGCCTTAACCCTTTCTCGTAATTTATACTTTTTCGAAGATAAATAACGCGCAACTCCGCGGGGTTCGAGGAGGAGGAAGAAATAAGGTTTGGGGGGAGGGGGGATACGTCAGTAATATCTGCCAGTTTTCTATCCGTAAAAGCGTAAAAATTTGCGACAAAAGTGACAGCCGTTATCCTCCCTTGTTGTGTTCCCCTGTTTTGGCGATCCGCCACCCCTCAGTGTCTCTTCTTTCCTCAGTCCCCTTTCAATCGCTTTCTTCCTTCCTCCTTTTTTTGCTCGCACCTTCATTTTTTTTTCACTCCAATCCAACTCTTGCCTCTGCACCCTCCTTTCCCACGGAATCCTTTCGGGCTTTCCGAAAATACGCTCGGTGAGATCGCGGAAGAGCCCTTTTATATAAATATATCTGGTGTGTATAGGCGCGCGTACAAGAGGGTGCAGCAGTTTCTCGACCGCCTGTTCGTACGGGGTTTCGATGCCCGGTTAAGGAAATCCGTTTCACGATGAGAAAACCGCACCACAGCCGGGCAGCCACGAGCATTGTCACGAAACGGCGAACGAACCGAAGAAACGATTGAAATCGAGAAACGAGGTTGAAAAAAAAAAACGTACAATTTTGGGACAAATCTTGATGGACGTGGAACGACGTTTCGTACTTTTGGATATTACATAGACGTGTACGGGCCCTTAAGTTCCGTCGGGTTTTGTGACGTTTTCTCGATCGCTTGCAGCATCGGACGAAGGCAGCTTCGCACTGCTATCCGCATTTGTGAAGACGCCAAACGTGTATGCGAGATTAATCGGACTGAGGAAATGGAAATGGAGTGCTCTTCTCAGAACACAGTCTACTGAGGAGGATTTTTTTTCGATGCATCGTTTTTTCGACAAGCTTTTATTTAAACTGACTTGGTGTGACATGCAAAACGGAAAATCGACAATTCACCCACTTCCCGACTATTTAGAGCTCTGAAATTTTGCAAACATCCATCTATGAGGTGACAATGTAGGATTCAACTTAAAAAATAAAAAAACAAATAAAAGTAAAAAATGACTTGACTTTCTGTGTGATGCAAAACGGAAAATCGATATTTCACCCTCTTCCCAACTACTTAGAGCTCTGAAATTTTGCAAACATCCATCTAAGAGGTGACAATGTAGGATTCAACTTAAAAAATAAAAAAACAAATGAAAGTAAAAAATGACTTGACTTTCTGTGTGATGCAAAACGGAAAATCGATATTTCACCCACTTCCCGGCTACTTGGAGCTCTAAAATTTTGCAAACATCCACCTAAGAGGTGACAATACATGGGAAGTGCATGAGAACATATGAATGGGCTCTGAGTGCTCTCGGATCGCTCAATCGATAAAAGTTTTATTTAACTTGACTTGGTGTGAGATGCAAAACGGACAATCGATATTTTACCCACTTCGCGATTACTTACAGCTCTGGAATTTTGCAAGCATCCATCTAAGAGGTGACAATGTATGATTCAACTTAAATAATTAAAAAAAATAAATAAAAATAACTCGACTTTCCGTGTGATGCAAAACGGAAAATCGATATTTCATCCACTTCCCGACTACTTAGAGGTCCGCAATTTTGCAAACATGCATCTAAGAGGTAACAATACACGGAAAGCGTATGAGAACATGTGAATTGGCTCTAAGTGCTCTCGGATCGTTAAAAGGGTTAAATAGGTACAATAGGTTAGAAGCTAAGGTCCAATAGGCGGTGAGCCAACATCTATGATTGATGCCACCTATCCCAGTTCTCCAGGATTTCTTTTGACAATCAACCTATAGAGACACCGGTTCGGTTGGAAGGATTAACCCCTCTATCGGAAAATTTCAGAGCTCTAGTAAAATAAATTAAAGACGATAAAGTAGAAAATAATTTATTTATGAAAAAAAAGTTTTTTACGCTTTCATTTAATGTAGTAAAAAGTAGGAAATAATTTGTTTACCAAGTCACCTATATCTGACGGCAAAGAAAAGCTTGAGGCACTCAAAATTTAGACATATCATCTTTAATTTACATAAATCCATGAACATATCAACTGTATTTAATTTACTGTAAAACAAGCTTAGATTTCTTAAATAAAAATCCTGAAACTGAGTATAAACGTGTGATAATAATGTCTCTAATTACTATTGTGCCAAATTAAATACGGTTAATGAAACTGAATTGATTAAATTTATTAAACATTGAAAAGCTGAGCGCCATAAGCTTTTATTTATAGACACATATAGGTGACTCGGTAAAAAAAATGTTCTGCTTTTTAGTACATTGAATAAAAGCTTGTTAAAAAAATGTCCTACATGGTTTATCTACGAAAATAGAGCGTTTATTTTCACCGAAAATCGATTTTTTTCACTTTGGACTGAGGTCATTCTTTTAAATCAATATTTTATTAAATCCTTCGTCCAAGCACTAGGTCATTTCATGCAGAAATTAAATGCGTTTGATTTTTTTTTTATTTCGGATGATAATGAAAGTTGTCTCTTTGAGAAGAGACAACTCCAACAATGGAATGGGGTGCAGCACGAATGAATTTATCGGACGTGGTCTTGACGTGAAATTATGCAGACAGGCAAAATGAAAGAACAGTTTCGGATGAACGAGTTCGCATTGCTTATAAACGTTGAATATACGAACCAAATGCCCTAATGGTTGCATTGACCGAATGTTTAAGGCGGAACACCACGGTGACGGGCAAAAAATTGATTTTTTTGCTTTTTCTCAGAGTATCCATATTCAAGAATATGTGAAAAATTCCAATGTAAAATATTACAAATTTACCAAGTTACAGACGATTCAGTGAGGGCAGGTAGCGCGGCGATTTTACGTATACTAAAACTGTCAATTTCGCCGTGGCCGGATTCATAACTTTAGCTACATTTATTCGATTTTCAATGTTAAAAAATAAAAATTTCCGCAATTGCAGTAACTATGGTTGTATGTAGCCGTTTTTTTCAAATAGAGTATTTCTTAAGCCCCCGCATAGAAGGCTAATTTTTAGCCAAAATTAGACTTTTTTCAACCCTCGACATTTTGTGGTTTTTTTCGCCTCCGTACCAGAACTACATTCATATAGATTGTGAATTTTTTTCACTGTTATATTTCAGACCAGCCATTGTAAAGTTATCGATCCGGCCGTGGGACCACATTTCAAAACAGAGGGTACATTATACCTCGAAAATGATGTTAATTTTCATTTTTTTTAAATAAAAATTCACGCAAAATAAGTTCAATGTATGCTTAATAATACACCATTTTTCCAAATCCCAAATACACAATCTAGCAGACATTTTTCTTTCGGAAAAACGATATTTTTCGGCTCGTCACAGAGGCATCATCATTTAGTGTATTTTCCGTTGATTCAGGACACTATAGAGTTCAGTCACGAGCAGTGTTCGCTCGTCCATATTATCAAAAACTCCATTGTTGCCACCGATTTTCTAGACCCTCCGCACTCGGCCAAATGTCAACCAATGGCGACGAATCTTGTTTCGTTCGGGAAGCAATTGAATTTATCTACATGTACTTTTTTTTCGTTCAAAGTGCAATTGACGTCGACGAAAAGTACTTTGTACCTCTTTCAAGGCTTCATACTGCATACAATTCGATAGACTTTCATTTCCATCGAGCCTCCAAAATTATTTGATGATGTTTACCTTCCGATGTTTCCAGCAGCTGGGGATGGCGGTGGAAATCTAAAGTTAATTACCATGGGTAGGTAAGTTTTTATTATTCGTTAAGTTTTCCTGGTCAGTTGAGCGAACATTAAGTCGAATAAAGCAAATATTTAGTTTTTCATCCGCAGCGAACGATTTGGTTGATTTGTCAGCCCACTGGCCCTTGAAATATTTATATATATATATATGTATGTATACATTCGAGGGGATCGTCGAACCGGAAGGGGGTGTCAAGTTGGGCGGTACCGCCACGCAAGTGCACGCAAGCAGGCGATCTCTGGCAGGTCTCCAGTCTCATTCACGATGAGCAAAGGCTCTCTCTCTCTCTCTCTCTCTCTCTCTCTCTCTCTCTCTCTCTCTCTCTCTCTCTTCATGGTCCTTCTGGGTTGTAATAGTGCTACCCTCGCGGAGGATCTATGAACAGGAAATCCTCCGAACACTAAACTGAATCGAAACGACCTACATCCTAACGCCTGAATTCCCGATGACGATTTTCCATACACACATACATCCATCCGCCCCTCGACCATTTCCCTTATTGTGCCATGGGAATGCAGACTTCCATCTTATTTGCTTCGTTACGATTTCGTCGGCTGCAATAAAGAAAAAAAAATCGCCCGAACCCGCCTGACAATTTTCGTATATGAACACTCTGGGGGCTTGGATTAGAGCACACTTGACATTAAACGTGGTTCGAAATCGTGAGTCACACGGCAATTATAACTGTCTCACACCTGTGGAGCGAATTCTCCTAGAGCAAATTAAGGCATTCCTCGTACGAACCCGATTTTTCCCAATTAACTGATTTTCGTTTTTGATAGAGTAAAAACACATCCCACAACACTGGTGACATTTCAACCCAAGTTTCCGAACTTCCAACGAGAAATGACGACTCTAAAAATCGTCTCATTTATACGTCCCTTTATGGAGATGACACGCTGTCCATATTTCTATCAGATAATTGACCCGCTAAATAACTCTAGATGCCTGATATTAACTACTCACGCGTATAAAAAATTCCAAACATTCCGTAACGACAATAAAACGACGAGGTCACTGAATGTTTGAAGGAAATATTGATGATAACGATCAATGATCATTATCATCAATAATTGTCCTAAGATCAATAAGTCACAATCATCACACCAATGATGACTGTGACTTATTTTTCTTAAGCACCACTGTAGTGTATATACCAATGATTCTGAAGGGCCTCCTTATGCCCTCATAACAGCCCTCAGCCCTCCGCAGAATACATTAAATAAATAAATACAAGGAATACCTCAAATCCTACAAACCCGTCATCCAAAAGGGCCTACCATTATTAAAGTCCACTCCACTTTCATCTGTAGTACATTTTGCCATCTTTCTACAAGTTTGATTTTTAGATCTGTTCATACTTCGACTATTCCTACCGTATTTTGGTTCATTTCTTTTTAGATTCCAGTTCTATTTACCAAACTATATTTCTCCATAGTAACAATTTGATATCATCACTACATTCTAAAATGTGTCTGAAGGTCCTACCAAGGCATAAGTCGATCAATCAATCAATGTCTCTCATGATCGTATATAATTCGGTCTCGCGCATGAGTGTGTAGCTCATAATCAGCTGGTATGAGCATGTAGATGCGTGGGTGTTTGAATGGAACGTCGCTACCGTTTGTACCTCAATCGACCGTACAGCTCTTGGATCGCAGGTGTGGGTTAAACATAGCATGTATCTTACTGCGAGAGGAGAGCCGCGGATGCAAGTCGGGCAACTGTATTTATACTACCTGCCGTGTGTTGCGTATAATATGCACTCTCTCTCTCTCTCTCTCTCTCTCTCTCTCTCTCTCTCTCTCTCTCTCTCACCCCCTCCCTTTCTCTCTCTCATTACATAAGATCGGAGGAAGATGCCATACAGTATATCTTCTGTATACGTAGCTAAAGACCGCGGGGATCCGAACCAGGAGGGACCAACGGACGCGGTCAGACCCTCGCCGGGGTCTGAGGTTTATGTTAAGAAGCACACTCGGTGCATACATACACACACCCGTACACTTAACGCATACACGCGTATACATATATATAGACGTATAGGAATGTAGTAGTGAATGTTGTCCCGCGTGTGAAGGGAACCTTTTTGTCACTACCCGTGCGAGACTGCCCAGTCGCGTGCCGGACCGGAATCACGTTTTTTTTCCGTCCCTGCTCGCGTGTCTTTCCTTTTCACTCTCCACATATCCGACGAGCAGTGCCAGTCAGATGACGTTAGTGGTGTACACACTGGTAGGCTGCATAACCAGAGACAGACAACCGGAGCGAGGGGTCATTCGAGGATTAACCTGGATGGCCCTGATATGGATGCAGAAAGAAGTCATTTATGTATATTAGTCCAGTAAAAGAGACGCAAACCCAGCACTTTTTAGCGTAGAATGTGAATTTTTGACTGAAGGTAAAAGGTTGCATACTGAAAGTAACCCCAATAAAATGTTGCCCCTCAACTCGCCCAACCCTAAGAAATAAGGGTTGGAAACTTAAAAATCGCCGTATCTCGATAATTAATGGCCCGATCAAAAAAGGTTTCAAACAAAAGTTGTTTGGAATAATGAAATTCGTATAAAGTTGTCTGACGTCCAACCACCTATCAGTGAAAATGGCGGCACAAAAACGATTCGAAAATTCGGGGTCGACCTATCAACAGTTGCAGGATTATCCATTCATAACAGAACACATATGTATATATATATATATATATATATATATATATATATATATATATATATAGAGAGAGAGAGAGAGAGAGAGAGAGAGAGAGTGTGTGTGTATGATACACATATGGGTAACGAAGACTCTGCGGACTTTCCTCTTTCTCTCCCTTTCAACCAGGAATGGACCTGAAGACGCACAGGTGCGTGCCTTCCGGTTTACTGGAATCTTCAGGACCGGACAGGCCTCACTGGAATTTGAGCTCCGGAAGGGCTAATTCTGAGGGTCTCTTTTTGTAGGTCCTTCTTATTTTTTTTCTTACGTACGGTCGCAAAGTGTGTTTCCAAATATTTTCACCGATCTTCGGTCGGCAAGAGAGTTGTATTGAGAAGGGTTCGAATGCATTAAGGTACTGCGAGCGCGCAATCTTGATTTGTATAGACTTTGTTCAAATTTTAACCAGACATTGTTCATATTATCATGCATGTTTGAGTGAAATTTCAGAATAGTCGACTATTTAGATTGGGAGATAATGGGTTTTAAAATTGCAACTTTGAACACTGCAGGGTCTGCATTGAAATTTAGACAGAATATTTTTCCGTAAAAAATATTTGTTGAAAGTTGCAATTTTAAAACCCATTATCTCCCAATCTAAATAGTCGACTGGTCTGAAATTTCACTCAAACATGCATAATGATGTGAATAATGTCTGGTTAAAATTTGAACAAAATCTGTAGAAATCAAGATTGCACGCTCGTACTACCTTAATTGAGACTTAAGTCTTCGATGGACATGCACATGTTCGCGTGAGATAGTGCGCGAATCTAAGTTGTCCTCAGACACATAAGCGAGAATTTGTTGTTATGTATACGTTTATATGTATGTGTGTATATTGGGTTTGTTGCATTGTAGATGCTCGACGTCGAAGATAACCTGTCCTCGAAAATAACGTTTGGCTTACAGAAATGGTGTCTTCAAATAAATAGATGTATTAATAGAAACCATTACATAGACAATTGTATAGTGACCATGTCTTTTTCAAAGGTCTTGCGTGGAGTTTTTGCGACAAAAAAAATATTATTCTGGGGAAAAAAATTGAAATTGAATTTAATTATTTTATTCCAGAATTATATTTTTTTTCGGTTTTCATTTTTTTCCAGAATGCTTCATTTTTTCTAGCAAATACGTCACAAAAATATGTTATATTTTTATTCGAAAAGAATTTGGAAAACCATTGAAAATGATGTTTTTTTGTCGCAAAATCTCCGCGTAAGAGATTCGAAAAAAATGCATATAACAGTCTGAAATGTCTACAATTCATATTTACCGCAGTCTCTCTCTCTCATCTTGCCCCCCTCTGGCCCATTAGCTGGCGACGCCCTGTGAATGAAGATAATTGAATTCCGAATACGATACACTCCGGAAAAACTTTTTGCGGTGCATTTCGTCATCGAGGAGAAAATGATGAAAGGTGCATTCTAAAGTGGATAAATGAAATTTGATTGCATAAAAAAAAGTTTTTTGGTAGTGTTTTATATTCGGAATTTAATTATCTTCATTCTGCCGAACTCGAAATGGAATTTTCCAGAATGCTTCATTTTTTTCTCACGAATACTACTCGTCACAAAAAAACGGTATATTTTTTTCGAAGGGGACTTGACACGCCATGAAATATCATATTTTTCGCGGTCCCAAAAGCTCTGCGCCAGACCCTTAATAAAGCACATGGCCACCCGATCAGTGTCACCCTGTACATATAACGGATTAAAAATTTCCTTCCCCTGTAAATATATATATATATATATATAAAATAAATATATAATAAATAAATATATAATAAATCATACAAAATATATATAGAAAAAGAATAAAAATTAATATATATTTTTATTTTACCAATTACCCGGCACAAAGATAAAACACTTTCCACATACTCTTATTTATACGAAAGAAAAAAAAAGAGTAGATTGGTTGTTATTTTTTTCGACTCAATTCCTACCATTAATTGATTGCAGTCATCGCAGTTTAATAAAAACATTGAAATTGCCCCAAACAATTGAAGCCCCATGGAAAATGTTTTTGGCCACGTACGATACAACGTATTCTTATTAATTGATACAGCAGTTGGGCATTCTTAACGACAGACGCGAAGCTCACAAAATTCTCCTCTCAGGTAGAAGAACAAAGAGTTTTCGTGCATGGCGCGTTGGATTTCGTACGCGAAAAATAAAGGGCATATAAAATTTACGAGCGACAAAGGTAATGTAGCGATATTGATGGATTTCGTCTTGGCCATATCGTGGAACAATGTGCAAGAAGAAACAAGGAGCAAGCTCCTCGTCTGTGTCTTTTGCATGGAAAAAAGTAAGGGTGCCCAATAAAACGATTTAACGCTCGGAACTTCGGGAACCTTGAACAGCCTAATTTCGTGTTTCGGAGAGGGGAAATAGGCGTTTCGAAAAATCATAAATGGCCCTTTTCCACCATATAAGCTTTGCCAACAGGATTGAGGGTGAAGGTGCGGCAGGGGGGAGGGAGAGAGAAGACAGAGAACTAATCGCGCGTTCTCTCGCAAAGGGAGAGAACGAACGGTAAAATCTGAGCTGCTTATGTACTTTGCAGTGTTCTGGTAGCCTCTATTTCCTTCCTTTGCTCTCTCTCTCTCTCTCTCTCTCTCTCTCTCTCTCTCTCTCTCTCTCTCTCTCTCTCTCTCTCTCTCTCTCTTCTCCCACTCTTGTTCTATGACCATGCCTCGGCACGTTCATTACTCCGCGTTAATTATTGCGGGTCAGCGGTAATTTCCGTAAATTAAATATCCCACACTCCTGAAGAAACTCTTTGAAATCTACCGCCACAGTTCACCACAGCAGCGCGTACTTCATGCACTTATTTCCACTGCGAGAGCACCTGTAATATTGCAAATGTAATCATAGTGTTTTTGAGATCGTTTGAAAAAAATGTGTGCGTACTATAAAGAGAGAGGGAGAGAGAGAGAGAGAGAGAGAGAGAGAGAGAGAGAGAGAGAGAGAGAGAGAGAGAGAGAGAGAGAGAGAGAGAGAGAGAGAGAGAGAGAGAGAGAGAGAGAGAGAGAGAGAGAGAGAGAGAGAGAGATAATTCTAATCGAAAATCCTCAGATAAAATCTGCTTCTTTATATCAACAATCCGAATATTTCACCCAGAAAGTCCCTCTTGATTTCTTTCACAATCGTTCATTTCCAACAGACCGACGTACGTTGAAAGTATAGCATTTTTCGAAAGAATAAATAATTCAAAAATTTGCGTATTGTGAAAATCACAGTGCATTGACGAGAAACGTTTTACCGGAGCAGGTAGAGAAACAACAATACTCGGCAGAGAAAGGATAGGTGTAAAGTGCGATTCGAGATACCTTTTTGTGCCTCGTTATTTTATACATACGCATACACATTTGTCTGCAGAGCTCGTGGAGATCGGAGAGACCCGAAACAGCCCCGTTTCATCTCCCTCCTATGTATGCTCTCAAGAAAGAACGATCGTGAATCAAATCGCATTAGCTTCGCAGATGCATATTCATGGGAAACGTATGCGGGATTATACAGATTTCGTTCGTTCCCGCCTACCGTATGTGCCGTTATGTGCTCGGTTGGTTTCCGCGACGATTCTGTCGCCTATCGTTGTGCACTTCAACGAAAGGTAGAGGATTTCGAGCAGCAATAGTGCACACACCCATACACAGACTGATATATATATATATACACAAACACTACCGGCAAAAAGCTTCAGGACAGAATTTTAAAAAATCCGGAACGATTTTTAATGCCATTTTGCCGATAGTTGACACAAATGCATTTAATAAACGGCATTTTGAAGAGGAAGAACTCACCTTTATTCCCCTTTTTTAAAGTTTTATTACTTTTTTTACGACTAGTACCCTTTTTCGAAAACGATCATTTTTCGCCTTTTTGTTCCCTTTCTGGTGGACCCCATTTGCAGACAATTTTTTCAAATGCATTTCTTTGACCGGAATCATAAAGGGAATCATAAAGCTCAAGCTTCAATTTTGTTTTTTAAGCTTCGTAGGATTATCTTTTCTAAAGATATTGTGATTTTTTTTGAAGGGACAGTTTGAAAAATAACGTGTAACGCGAAAACGACAAGGGTTCAAGGAATACCTCAAGACAGTAAAATGTTGAACCGGTTTTCGTTGAGTTCGCCAGAATTTTTCGTATTTTTTTTTCAAAAAACTTTTCGTCACTTATTTTCGGTAAAATATCAGATGATGAAATTGTCGTAACTCGATTACGAAGGGGTTTTGTGGTAAAATTTCAGGAGCGGGAAAAATTGTATTTTTCTATTTTCAACGCAATAGAGATATTTCACATTTTTTTTCGACATTTTCTTCCCCGTTGAAGTTTTATAGTTTCCTAGTCACGTTAATCGATTGATTTCAACCAATTCTATTGCGTCGAGAATAAAAAAAATATCATTTTTTCCTCTATTGAAATTTCATTAGTGTATGTTTGTGTGTGTAGAAGAAACAAAATTTATCGTTTATCCACACTACTATAAAATTGTATCCATTTACGAAATTTTTGCAAAAACACCATTAGATCGCAAGGACAATCTCAAAATTTGTAAATTGCCAAGTCAATATATGTGCCTTTCGGTTTCAAAAAACGCGGTTCTTTTTCACAAACCGTTCGTCAGAAAAAAAATCGGAGTTTGGAAATTTTTTCGGGCCTCTAACTTCGGTACTTTTAGCCCTTTAAAAGTTATACTTTTTTTTAGATAAGATTCACACTTTTTCAAGATTCACTCATTTGGTGGATTAACCGAGGATGATTCTCCGAGTTCCTGTCGAAAAAATTGTTAAAATAATATTTTAAAAAATTCTGCAAAAATGTACTTAATTGAAAACGAAAAAGTAAACAAATTTTCTTTCTCGATAGATTGTCCTAGACCCCATAATTTCCAAATGGAGCCCCTCCACTCATCAGAGTCCCGACCAAAAATGGTAAAAAAAAAATTTCAAACAAAATTCTGAAAAAATTCTGACTACTCCAGCGTGAACCTACGCAACTTTTTACCCTTTTGTCATTCTCTCTGAAACCTCATAGTTATTATACTACGCCTTTTTCCAACACATGTATTTTTCGCTGAAAATGCAATACTGAGGCGATAAAAAATCGTACAAAATTTTCTAAAAAACGAAAATATATGTTTTAATACCCACTTTGAATTTGTCATAACAAAACGAGCGAAAAAATTCGCCAGAAGTTATGCGGGCAGTTTTAGTCGTGCAAAAAAAGCTGAAAAATAGCCATTTTCAAAAAGGCTTACCGGGCCCAAAAAAGATTGTAAATTTTTTTTTTTGAAGGCAAAATGAAGTTATATTTGTCCTTTTTGAAACGCCGCTTGGGAAATTTGATTATTTTTATTTTTGTGTCCGCTATTTAACTTTTCAATTTCAAGAAATTTCGACTGGTGTACTCAAACTTTTGGCCGGCAATGTATATTTTGTTTAGAAAATCCAACGTACAGAATGCGATGGGATCCATCGAGCATCGTTTCGGATTCTGTTCGATAATGTGGGAATCCTTCAGGATCCGAATTGGCTTAGTACATTGAATTGCAATGGGGAATTCCCATTAGAATCCGAGGTAGGAGCGTGGCGTTTCAGTATAAAGATCCAACGCGATGACCGATTGGATCCCTAGCAGGCATTAACGACAAGTATCAATCCAATTGGATACCTACGACAATGTTTGCACGGAAAGTTCATATACCCAACTTTCGGTATATCCGAACCTTGATGGCCGTATTTCGTTATACCTGGAAGACTTGGAAACTGCTGGAAAACCCCGTTGATTCATGATCCACGTGAATTGTTCAACGTTAAGCCCGGCAAGGTAAGTACACCAATAAACTTTCCGATTCAATATATAGCTTATTTCAAGAAATGTATTTTCCGAGAATCGAAATATATTCACATACCCTGCTTGGGCAAGCAGGGGCAAGATGATAACACTAAGGTCATGTTCAAATAGAACAATACATATATGGGGCAGTCAACTTTAATTATTTTTTAAACTAATCAATAATTATTAATCTTTTAATTTTGGACGCAAAAAAATCAGTCTTTCTGATTCGTATCATAGAATCTATATTTTTTATTAAACTATTATTTTTTCCCATCTTACCCCGTATGTGGGGCAAGATGAAACAGCGCTGGGAGAATGATGGGATGCAAATTATTGGCATCTTTCGCATATAAAAGTGGTTTCGTTCTCAATACCAGCAATTTGATAAGCCAATCGTCTACGTTCTGTAAGATTAGTCCGAACAATCTTGCTTCCATATCATTTTCATCATTTGTAAGTTCTTTTTCTTCCCCTGGTAGAAACACCGGTTGAAGAGGAACCAAATGCTAGTTCCATTTCGCCCTTTCTAACGTAAATAGTGGCACGTTGTAAAATATTGCGACTTCGCGATAGCTTGTATTCATCTTACCCCATTAGCCGGTTAACGAATTAACAAAAAATCACCCAACAACCTTGAACATTTCTGACAGACCGTTCTTACTATCTTAACAATTAGTACTTTCATTGTGTTTACCTACCTGTCTCTAATCAATATCAGCAACTCAAGGCCTTAGGCCACAGTAACGGGTATAAAATCATGTGCGAATTTAACATTTTTTTTCGTATGAAAAAGTGATTCACTCACAAAATTAATTACACATCTATTTAGTATGTATATCAAGCTGTTAGAAAATATATATATATTTTTTTCGATGTACAAACCGACTACTCGAAACTTCTCGAAACAGCTTTTTCCAATTGGCGTGACAAATAACTTCAACAATTTTCACTCGATTTACTTCAAATTTAAAAGTTATGTTCCTAATTGCATTTCGCAGAGAAGTACGTACGAAATTTCTGATTAATCGAAAACTTTTCATTTTATGAGCACTTTACGAGCAGTTATAACGAAAATTTGCACTGAAAATTCATTTCTTAAGTTCAAATACCTACAACCTTTGAATAAAATAATATTTTTTAAATTTCATACGTACTTCTCTAGGTATTCTAATGTAGATTGACGAGAATTTGGGTTTTTTGTTTTAGGTAAAAAATTGTGGATGCTAAATGTCACGCCGCGGAGCGCCTAAAAAAAAGACAAAAAAAGAAAATATTAGTAGTCGGCCATTTTGTACATCGAAAAAAAATATATATTTTCTAACAGTTTGATATTCATACTAAATAGATGTGTAATTAATTTTATGAGTGAGTCACTTTTTCATGCGAAAAAAAAATTGTTAAATTCGCACATGATTTTGTACCCGTTACTGTGGCCCAAGCCCCTAATGAACTGAAACGCTGTTAAACCTTACCAAAAATTGCATCGTTTTGTCAAAAAATCGATATTGTTTTTTCACTCGAGACGCGTGCTTCCGCCACAGTTGATACCATCACACTCATTCACCTCCCCGCCGACCCGCCAAACTCCAACGGAAGCACCGGCTCGCCCACACTGTTTAGTAGCTACGCTTATGATTCATCTTACCCCGCGTATTCGTCTTGCCCCGAGTTCGCCCACATCTCAAAGTGCTGCGACGACCAAACTGAAAGTGCCACCCCACTCCCAAACGAACCAAAAAAATGTCATCGTAAAATGACTTTTTCGCAACAATATCTCGGTGTACAAAGGGAGCGATCAAATTTGACCGTGCTCTATATCGACGAATCTCGTATGGTAAACCCCTCGAGAGGAAATTGTCGGAAAAACGTGAAATCGATTTGGGTTAACGTTTAGGCCGTGCAAACATCGAAAGTCGCACGATCGGAAAATACACTCTGCTCACGGCCCTCCCGGGAGAGTGTTATAGGCGCTCGCCGATAGACTGGCATCGCTATCTAAGCTCTACATTAGAAACATCGCCGTGAAGTTATTCAAGAAGCACGAGCGTGTGCGCGCCCGGCTGCCTTCGAAAACGTCTTGGCTGTCACGGATCGGAGGGTGGTCACGATGCCTTCTCTGCTCTGACGATGAATGCAAGACGGGGATTATATTCGTGGCGCGTGTATGCCAGGCGTGGGGACGAAAAAAGGAAGATGACATTTCGTCCACGCGGTCCTCTTATTCTTCGTCATATTTTTTTTTCCATTTACGGTCCTCCTTCGCTTCGTCTCGTGTGGATATGTGCCGTAACCCCAATGTGAGTCCCTACAATCGCCGGTTACGCGAACATTGTGTCAGCCAGCGGATTATCCTTCGTCCTCGTCTCGGCGACCGAGACCAGGAAGACCTAAGGGGTTAATACAACGACTTTGCTCTCGTGTTTCCTCTCGCTTCACCATGGCTTGCTCCTGGCTCACCACACGACGCTAGTCGTGCGAACCATTCAAATGCAGATCCCGAAACTATATATATATATATATATATATATATATATATATATATATATATATATATATATATATATATATATATATATATATATATATATGAGTATATATATATATATATATATTTGCGGAACGGCAGATACAGAGAAAAGCAGGAGAGCAAGAGGGATGAAAGCGAATAATGTGGCTAGGAAACGGCTGTCAATCCTCAGATTCTCACCCTACGACAATGCACACGTTGGAAACTCCAGGGATTCGAAACTCTCGATTGGACCGTGCAACTCGTCGCCTCCTCCATTTTCTACACGTGTCATAGTCCAGCTACGTGCGCAGCCTAATCAATTGAAGACGCCACTTGATTTCGGAAACAATGAGAGAACTCGTTCACATTTGAAGCTCGAGGGATAAGGACGCAATGACGTAGAGCGAACGCTGACTCAAAGACATACGTGCGATCGTGTAGTTGGACTGACTAAATCGTTATTCAGCAAGGCTGGCAGTCCAAGATTGATATAACGTTAACGGGGTATCTCTGGAAGCCCAATTTGAAGGGTCGGAATGGTGAATTTTTCTCTACACTCGGAAAAAAGATTTATCAAGGACGAAGAAGTTTGTCTGTAGGCGAACAAGTTGTCTTATTCGTATGTCGGCCTACTACGATTTTATTAACAGCTAAAAACATTTTTTGTTTGAGTTTATGTTTAAGATTTACTAAGAATTTTTCTTAACGTCAAATAGGATATATAAGTTAGAAGAAATAGGGGTTTTATATCGGGCAAATAGAGTTTTTCTTAACATCTAATGGGATTCTTCCTAATCACTCAGCTGGTTTTTTTTTCGGGGAATTGTGTCATATGGTCCATCATTATTTTCTCACTTGAAGGTTTTTTTCTTACTTTATATTCTTACTTAAACTTAAATCATTCCTCACTTTCGAGTTTCTCACTTTCGAAACGCAACACTGACACTTGTGCCAAAAGCATTGGCATAGGAAGAAGCTACATGGTAAACGTAGGCCCGTCGCGTTGAAGGGTAAAGTTCGCATGCGCGCATTAGAATCATACTCGCGAAATAAGAGGTTTTCGTGATTGGAAAGTAGTGTTTATTTGATTTGAGGGAATATTTATTCAAATTTTCTATTTTAAATATGGCTTTTAATTGATGTGAAACATCGGCACGTAAAAAAACATATTTAGTGACGCCGAATAAATGCTGTAGTTACAATCACATAAAAACTGGCTCCATACGAATAAACATTTATTAATTTCTAATAAATTATGTTCTAATGTGCCAATTTATTAGAACATAATAAATCTTTTTTCTGAGTGTAGTCACACATTGGTTGGAATAAATTATTTTTTTCCCAGCATGTTGTACACATGTTAGCGGTTACAATGTAATTTTTTCGAAAGAAAATATTTCAAGGTGGTGCTGCAGTCGGCGTTGCAGTCTTCTAGCGGCAAGGCCCGAGATGGCGGGATCTCTACCAGGCTCAAATGGAATCTGAAACGAAAACAAAAAGAAATTTCTTCAAATGTATCTAACTGACTATAGGTTCACGATCCACTTTTCGAAATTTTGAAAAATACGAAAAATGACAGCTTCTCCAAAGAAAACCTCATTTTTCTCTTAAAAAACAGCATGCTGAAGTCATTTTTATCAACAAATGGTTCACCCAATTAAAAAATGCGATCGTGAACCGAAAATGACTACTGTTTGAACGCTAACTGTGGAAATTCAAGTCAATAGTGTGAAAGTTACTCAAGATATCAATCACGCCGTGTCAAGATATGTAGTTTCGAGATAATCGCTTTCAAACTCCACGGATTGCGGTAAACCCGACGCACACTGTTCCACTAAAACAGGTGTAACTTCTTCGATTTTTAGAACTTCAGGGTCCGGTTGGTCTTACAATATTCTGGAAAGTTTACCCTATAACATGCAAAACAAGGCGATTTTTTTTAAGTTTCATGAGAGGTATTCCCCCTTAATTGAAGTATGGTATTGAAGTTTGCATCGTTGGAATGCAATGAAAGTATTTTTTTTTCATCTTTTTTTTCATACCCAGGCTACGAAAGTTACCGAAATATTTTTGAGGAATCTTATCGAGAACCTGTCATCAAAATCTGCAAAGAAAGATATAAGATAATAGAAATGAAGAAAATGAAGAAGAATCTTCGTTGCATCTCTACAATGTAAACTTCAATACCACCACTGAGTTCGGTTTATTTAAGGGTTTTCTCACTTTAGACGCTAATAAAGGCTATTTTCATTAATTTTTTGATAGGTTTATATTACAGATATTGATATGAAATTTGTTACACTTAATAAATACACTTTTGATACATTAAAAAAAAATCTTATGTATTTATGTAACCCTCACAAACTTTGACGCATTTTTCTCGAAACAACGTTTTCCGACGGCGTGTTGATAAAATCTTCGAAACTACTGAACCGAATCTTATGGAGTGTTAACCACATATTCTTTACAACTATGGCTATAGCGCATATCAAGGATTTTTTTAAATTTTGATATTTACTAATTTGTTTGCCAAAATAGGTGAAAAAAACACGTTTTTTTGTTTTTTTCGAAAAATGTCCGCCATTTTGTTATTTTTGCAAACATCAAAAATCGTATGATATGCGCTATAGCCATTAACATACTGAATCTAAAACCGTTTGATTTTTTTTGTTTCGGATGATCCATCTCCGAGATTTCATCAACAGCGCAGACCTCCAATTTTTTTTGGACTTTTTTTAACTACCATTTTCGTCTATAAATTGTGACTTAAGGGGTTAGGCCACTCTAGAGGCCGAAAAAATAGGCCTTTTGGGGATTTTTTCTCAGAAAAACTACAAAATAAATCGCGATTACAAAAAGGGTGTTTATAATACACATCAGTGACTATACAATAATTTTTTTGAAGCGATTAATTTCAAAATGGCGGATGTGCAGCGTTTATCTCAAAACTGCATTTTTCGAGTTGGCCGAAAACATAACTCAGACAATTTTCAACCGATCCACTTGAAATGTTTGGAAAGTGAAAAATTTGCATAAAAAATCGTCAGATAATTGGTAACAACAAATGAACCATGTAATATAAAAATAAATCCTCCATACTTCCATAGACAATTCACGATATATTCAACATTTCAAGTTTATCGGTTGGAAATTGTCTGAGTTATGTTTTCGGCCAACTTAAAAAATGCAGTTTTGAAATAAACGCTGCAGAGCCGCCATTTTGAAATTAATCACTTTAGAAAAATAATGTAATACTTGTATCACTGATATGTATGATAAACATCCTTTTTTGTAATCTCGATTTATTTTGTAGTTTTTCTGAAAAAAATCCCCAAAAAGCCTATTTTTTCGGCCTCTAGAATGGCCTAAGGCCTTAAATATATAATTTTTTAAAAATGTATTTCGAAAGTGTATTCACTAAGTGTAACAACTTTGATATAATATAAAGCTATCAAAGAATCATAAAAATACCCTTTTTTAGCGTTTAAAGTGAGAAGACCCCTTAAGTCGTTACCCGCACTTGTAGCGCAAAAAAGGCCTTTTTCATGAATTTTTTTAAAGAAAACTACAAAACTTTTTTAATCGATCAATATACCATCTTAAAGAACACATCTTGAAGAACTTTTAGTTATTTTTTTATTGAAAAATATTACATTGTTTAGTGGCAAATGGCCGTCAATGAAATAATGTTTTTATATACACGGTTTGCGGTGACCAACATTGCGGCGAAGTGGATCATCTGAAAAAAAATACGGATGGATTTAGTCAAATATAAGTATAAACTAGTCTTTAATCGAAGAATTTTAAAAAATATTCATTTTTCACAAAATGGCGGACAGTCAAAGTTAATGGTTCGATTTTAACGAAAAAAAATCGAACGATTAAAGACTACATTTTTATGTATTAAATAAGCCTGCAAAATTTCAAGAAGATCGGTTCATTAGTGTTCGAGTAATCTTGGTCACCGACTTCAGAAATGTCATTTTGAGAAAAACGCGTTTAAAGTTTCAATTTCAGTTTACACGAAGAAAATATTTTTTTTGTAAACTTACATAGAGTCATCTATTCCGGGCATCAAAAAAAAACTGCACTTCAAATTACACTTCAAAAAAATGTAATAAAAAAAATCGATTTTTTCAAAATCGCAAGTGGGGGTAACCCCTTAAAGATTCTACTCGAGAATCTATCATCAAAGTCTGGAAAGAAAGATTTAAGAAAATAGAAATGAAGAAATGAAAAAAAATGAAGACGAATCTTCGTTGCTTCCCAACGATGTAAACTTCAATACCATCATTGAGTACGGATTATTTCAGTTACGCTTATCACGCACGAAAAATTCGGTAGTACTGGACTGCTGGGAACTACAATGACTTTGTCAATTTTTGTAGTGAAGAGATTTTCTCGTCGTGTGAACTTGCTTTGAAATCCGTAGACTTCGCTTGATAGACGGGTATTTAGACCTGCACGTCAATTTATGTTCTGGGTCGATCGGTATACAAATTTTTTTGAGTCTCGGATTGAGTTGGGCGGGATCGAATAAAATTGATTAGCACTTACAGTTCGCTGCGGTGTTAGTATTAGTCATGGAATTTCGAGGAAGGAGACAGAAAGAGAGAGGGAGAGACCCTAAATTTGATGCTGCTTCCGGTGAATGGGTGAACCCTCGAGAATGTGTGGTGGTAATACGATTAGCCACAGGCGAACCCAGAATGGGGTAAACCGCCATTGTTCCACCAGTTTTGGTAGTTAATTCTCTTGCGAATATTACACGTAATATTATGTTCGTGAGATGCAAGTATTTTGTGCCCGGGATCGAAAACTTTAACAGTTTCGCAGTAAGTTTTCGTCGATAACGCCACTGAGCTAAAAAAATAGACGCTGTCGAAGGAATCGTAGACGCAACGATATATACACTAGTGGACTTAATTCTGGACATTTGGGTGGGGGGGAAGATTTTTTTAAATTTTTGTCATATGAATGCTTTATCCGTACCGATCCTTTTGAAATTTTACACACTCTTTCCACACATAAATTACGAGGTAACGCTGTTGAGTTTTTTATTAATTATATATTTTTTTTTTAATTACATTTCCGATTTTTTCAAAGAAAAATCGGTATTTTGACTTCCAACTGTAACCATCAATTAAAAAATCAATTAAAAAAACCCCGACAGTGTTACCTTAACCATTAATAGTCATACTGGGTCCACGGGACCCAAACAAATTATTTTGATGCCCTACAACTTTTTTCCAATAAAACATACATTTTTTTTATATGCGTAGGCGTTTCATTCTTTCCTTCTAAATCGCACCTGCGTTGGATGGAATAAATATACTTTTTGAAAAGACCACGGAAACCGCTATGTCTATTTCAAAGTACATTGTTTCCAGATTATAAAACCATTTTTTTGTCAATAATTACAAAAGTTACAGTAATTTTTGTACAAAAAGTCATTTTTGACGTTTTTTTGCATAATTTTTTTTGCATAATTAAAATTTAATTTTGGATTTCTCACCAATATCCTGGTATTAAACAATGTTTAAATTGTACCTCACAATTTTTTTCATATCACTCAATGCATTATTTCATTATTTATAACAATTTTAAAACGCAACAATTTAAAATATGACTGTAACGTGATTCTAGCTAAGTGTGCCTACTAAGGGTTAAGGAACTTATTAACTAATGAAATCTTTTTGGTTTTTTTTTATTTCAGATGATCCAGTGTTGAGTTATGCGGTTCACCGCAATGTAACTTTTTTTGAGGCGTCTGCGACGTGGTGCCGTCAATGGCTCATTTCTGCATAATTATTAATGAAAATTGTACAGAATGTTCTTCAAATGTCCTTTTATTATATACTAATTACATAAATAACGGGATCATCTCATGTGACAACTATTTTTTTCGCTTTTTTGGAAGTTTTTTTATGGACCATTAAAACACAGTATCGTTGAATTTTTACCACACATTTGTTAACAATTTTACAGTTCCTCAAATTTTTTCAAGCAAGAATAACGACTTGAATCGACTTTACAACATTCGGAAGACTCTCTGTGTAAAAAAAATTGTTTGATGGCTGCCATGATGCCGGAGGTTTTGCTCATCTGAAATTTACAACAATCAAATGGCATTTTAATTTGTAGACCCGAGGCTACTGCCGGAACTAGGGTAAAGTAAAAATGTAGAAAAACTGAATTTTTGGCACGGGTTTAAAAGTAAAGTTTCGTCTTTTTTCGACTTTTTCACCTTAAAAAAACTATGGCAGATATCAGAAATATTCTAGTTCGGGTGAGAAATATAGACGTGCTGACTATACCATACATTTTGCGAAATTCGTTTAATAGTTTTTGAGATATCACGGGAGCCAATTTGAAAAATACAGTTTTGAGAAAAACGCGATTAAAAGTTCAAGTACGATTTACTTTAAGTTAAGCACATTTTTGAAATTTGTGCAGAACATTTTTTTCGATTTTTTGTACCTGTCACATGGAATCATCGCCTTAAAAAAACCCTTTTCACAGACAAATTGAAAATTAATCTCGCTTCAATCGAGCCCCTCTAAGAAAAAATGTATTTTGGCATTTCCCAAAAATGACACGCGAGTTTATAAGAGTAGAAAAATCGCAAAAAAGTTTCCATGATCAAAGTCACCTAATGAATGAAAAAAGTAATAAAGAATAAGAAAGAAGCATAATGGAGCCTTTTTTGTCTTCGACACAGTCCCTCGGTCATTCCTTTGCGCCTTTCTTGGTCGAGATCTTTAACTGTTCGTCAGGGTCAAACATTGGAAACGTGTTTCTTGCGCCCATATTTTGCTACAATATTTGAAAAAGGACGTTATTTCCGCCAAACATTCCGTTTTCTATGTCCTATGCATCGTGGGCGCTTATTTCTGGACGATTCACGAATTAGTTTAAAAAAATGTATACTGATCTATCGGTTCTCCGTTCTATCATATGGTGTTGAAGTTGGCGACGTTGAAACAACGAAAATTTTTTTTTTATCGCCAAAAAAAATTGTCAAAGGTCTTTCAGAATCCTTATTAAAAATCTACAAATATAAGTTGGCAAGAAAATATTTTCAACAATAATGAAAATAAAAGAAGAAGAAAAAGAATTTTCGTTGCATTCGAGCGGAGCAAACTTCGACACCGTCTGCTACATTCAAGCATTCCTTTTCATTTATGACTTTCCAAAATTGGGATCAAATCCGTGCGGCTCATGGTAAGGTATTACATTTTTTTTATTACACCAAATAACTGTTGTACTTTATCCCGAACTTACTAAACTTTCTGGACAGTCATAGAGTCTCAGTTCCAATAGGAATCAATGCGCAGAACATATGCTTAAATATACAAAAAAACATTTGATACGTAAACGAAAAACTTGCACGTAAAATCCCTATCAACGAATAATCACATAAACAGTGGTTCAAATTCCAAAGTGACTTTTCCATGTGACTTCAAGTGTTCGAGTGACTTTTCCAAATGCCATGATCAAGTGACTTTAAAATGGCCTTTCGGAGCGCGCCAAATAAAAATTCAGTCATCTTTGAATTTTCTTTGAACGAATTGACATGCAATTGCCGTTTTCGCATTTGTGAAAAGGAGTCAACCCCATCCACTCATTGAGCATAAGTCGATAGTACACTGACAGCGTTATTACTTTCTCGTTTCTCGTTTGAATACTCCAGCAGGAATTTCCGAGGAAAAATTGCAATTTCGAAAAGTGCGAGGGAAAGAGATTGACCACCCGCTGTGAGCGTAGAACAATGAGCGGCATTCAGCGAAGGAAAATCCCTGCGGACCATCATCAGGTTGATATATTTATGACCTGCATCGTAAGACTTTGGAGTTTCGCTCGCTCGTGTCAAGTCGTCGCGTCTAGATTATCCAAAGTCCAATATATAAATATATATACACACATAAAGAGAGAGGAAGAGAGAGAGAGAGAGAAAGAGAGCGCTTTGCTTTTCCGAGACCTTTGAAAATCTAAAGAACGCGAACATACAGGTAGAGTCCGTAATGTGCATAATGTATGTGAGGACCGAACAAAATAAAACGTGTCTCGAAATCGTGTTAGGCCGGCGCACTACACGCCCCACTGCGATGCTAATGAAGCGCCGGTCGTTAATGAATCCATCTTGGCATAGCTAGTGTACTATATATATATATATATATATATATATATATATATATATACACACACACACACATATATGTATATATAAATGTATATATACATAGCACGACATAAATAGTTTGGTGCTGCCGAAACTGAGGATAGAGATTGTAACGACCGATAAACGCCGTGATAGATTCCGGCGAGAAACTAGTCAGCTCTTCTGCTGCAGAACCACTCCGCAAGAGTGCATAATAGTTATCCGGCGATCAGCTTTGTTTTGAAACATTTTTCTGGCCCACACCCACACTAGTGGATATACACAAAAGGAATCAATTCTTCTTGAGGCAAATATTAAGTAGAAATATTGTAGATTAGAATTCAAACAATATAGTATCATTTCGGCGTAGGAGAATATACATTTTCTGCGTAAATATAAAAAAGCTAATTCCTGTCAAAAGTGTCCAGAATTAAATCGAGTAGTGGATTATGTATATACAAATCATATCCTCATTTTATTGTCGATAATCCTTCGTTACTGTGTCCTGCTACTACGAATAATTCAAAAATTTTGATGGTATACAACAGTTTTGGAAAATTAATTTTTACATTTGCGTACCCCACACTTAAAAAAAAATAATAATACTATCTCGCAAATGGCTCACTTCTGCATACTTCTGGAAAACATGCCCTACAACCCTTTCGTGGCTTCGTGATTAATAACCAGCAGCCCTGTATATATATATATATATATATATATATATATATATATATATATATAGACCTGTGTGTGTGTGTGTGTGTGTGTCAGTGTGTATGTATGTACCGGGTAAGCCAACCATGATTAACAATAGAATTTTTTCTAACCTATCAGCCATAGGAGAAAACTTTGCCCATAAAAGTTGCACAGTTCAAAGGGGGTCATCGAGTGACGGCTACGAGGTTCATCCAGGTGGAGGTGCTTCGGAGATCTCAAGGTTACCTCCAATTCTTAACATCGGACCTCGATTTTTTTTCAATATTTTATCAAGAACTTAATATAAGTTCACACACGAAATTTCAAGACGATCGATCGAGATTTAGTATAAAAAATCAATTAAAAAAAAGGTGCAAACACTACGTCTATAAAAGGTGTTCAAAGTGATGGCAACACGTTCAATGCACACTTGCAATCTGATTCGTATTGATTGTATGGTCTCATTGATTACGTCAATCGTTGACTCCGACGCGGCGCGTATGCAATATATATATATATATATATATATATATATATATATATATATACATATATATATATATATATATATATATACACATTTTTCCTTTCTCAATTTCACAGAATACAAAGTCGTTATTTAATAAATAAAAAACATGGACTCCTTACTTTCAACTTCTGATGACTACGATGACTGTTCAAACCAAAATATCGGCCGCTAGCTTTACCGCAGCATGATTTGACGGATATCTCGAGTCCATTCTCTGCACCCGGAAGTAATTATTTCACAGGAATGGCTTTCAAAGACAAGTTAATTTTTCATTCGTCCGAGAAAATGTACGAGGGTGCAATTTTCTCGTCTGAATGCGATAAACATCGCGATGTCTCGAGAATGTATTCATGTTGCATTGTAACTTTGAAAAATCCGACAAATACATCACCGCTGCAGCATCGAACGCTCGGCGTGGTAGTTTCGCAGTACTTTTGGGAAAAAGGTTTGTCGGCTTAGTTTCTTCCCCTCCCTCGCGCACTTTTTCTATTTCTCTCGCTCTCTGAGCCTGCGGATGATCCCTCACATTCCGCCCCCTCTCGATGCAGGACTGCTGTGAGATATAGCTAGTTTCTCGTTCCAACAAGCTCTATGCCCCTGGGCGAATTTCCCAACATTCACCACCCGCTGTGTCCCTTCTAACTTGCCTTGCTCCCTGGACAATGGCGTTCTTCGTTCTCCCCGTGCACTTCTACGCTTTCTTCTATCGGAGACCGTTCCGCACGACAATCGCCACGAAAATCGTGACGGTTTTACTGTCCTCGAGAAAATCCAATGCCGCTAAATATACTGCTTGCAAAGAGAGAGAGAGAGAGAGAGAGAGAGAGAGAGAGAGAGAGAGAGAGAATCCATGTATTTACAGTCTCGGTTCGCGGGGGCCACCGTAAGTTTTCGTAGCATCGAAACAGGAACTGAAAAACGTGCACGAATTTTCTCGGCAATATAACGGCGGCCAACGCGGCGTTAAGGTCGTAAATTCGTTTCGCAGTTACGCTTCGAACTCTCTCTCTCTCTCTCGCTATTCACATAGTCTTCATCCACCTATTCGTTCGTTGCATTTGCCACCCCCGCACTTGCATGTACTGCACAAGTGGCAGAAGCTCAGCAAAGACCCAGCAAAATCGACGAATGCTCGCAATTCGAATGGAATTCTTTTGCCTCTACGATATAGGTAGAATTTTGCGATCAAGGGGGGTGATACCTTTGGGCGTTGAAAAAAGTTTGCTGATTTTCGTGGTTTTTTTAAAGGAATGCTTTTTTTTACTATTTTTGAGACTTAGGGTATGGTTTGTTACTATAAGGAGTACAACTTTGCAGTGACCGTTTTTTTCAAAAGTTTAAGGCTTTATTATAAAAAAGTGGCTACATATTTTTTAATCAAAGTACTGCCCGTCGCTAGCTACGACCTCGGCCCATCTTTCAGGTACATTCGAATCCCGCGTCGATAAAAGTCTTGGTCCTTGGAGGCAATCCAGGAATCGACCCAATTTTTGACTTCTTCGTAAGTACCGAAGTGCTGGTCAGCCAAATCGTGTGCCATTGACCGGAACAAGTGATAGTCGGAAGGGGCAATGTCTGGAGAGTACGGCGGGTGGGATAAAACCTCCCATTTCAGCGTTTCCAAGTACTTTTTCACGACATTTGCAACATGGGGTCGGGCATTGTCATGCTGCAGTATCACCTTGTCATGTCTTTCGTTGAATTGTGGCCGTTTCTCTTTGAGTGCCTTACTCAAGCGCATCAACTGACGTCGGTAGAGTTCCCCTGTGATGGTTTCGGATGGTTTGAGCAGCTCATAGTACACAACGCCCAGCTGGTCCCACCAGATACACAGCATCACTTTGGATCCGTGAATATTCGGTTTGGGCGTCGATGACGGAATATGACCAGGCAGTCCCCATGATTTTCGGCGTTTACGATTATCGTAGTGAACCCACTTTTCATCTCGTCACAATCCGGTGCAAAAATCCCTTCCTTTGTTGTCTTTGGAGCAGTTGTTCACAGGTGAAAAATCGGCGCTCGATGTCTCTCGGCTTCAACTCATGCGGGACCCAGTTTCCTTGCTTTTGGATCATACCCATAGCCCGGAGACGTTTTGAAACTGCTTGCTGGGTTACTCCTAACGTCTCGGCGAGTTCCTCTTGGTTTGGCATGAATCCTGGTCCAGCAAGGTCTCCAATTCTGCGTCTTCAAAAACTTCCTGCCTTCCGCCACCATGCTTGTTCTCGACCTCAAAATCTCCACTTTTGAAGCGTTGAAACCACCGCCGACACGTTTTCTCACTAATAGAATCCTCCCCGTAAGCATCTACAAGCCAACGATGGGCCTCAGCCGCAGATTTCTTGATGTTGAAGAAGTAAATCATGACCTCCCGCAAATGCTGAGAATTCGGTTCGTAGGTTGCCATGTTTGAGTGCCTATAACTTTATAATGCATACACGTATCCGTTAGCTTTTTTAAATTGTTTACATTGGCAGAGCCTCTAGTTTAAAATGCCACTTTTTTTTATTGAGCTAGGGCCACTACTTCGGCCGCAGTGGCTCTCTAAGTAAAACGGTCACTGCAAAGTTGTACTCCTAATACTTTGGGCTGTTACGTGGTCTTTTTTATTAAGCTTTAAAATTGGCGGAGGCATGGCACGGTCCTCTAAACTGCATTATTAAAAGTGGCGTCACGGATAGCTAAGAAACCAATCGACCGATTCTGATGAAATGTGGTTACATTTTTCTAACCTTATTGTCTAAAGCGTGACCCTAACTGTTTTTGGAGATTTTTAAAAAAGTATTTCTTTATCGCAAGGTGAAGCGATTTTTTTCGGAAAATTCTATCTTTTTTTTCAAAGCGTATAAGCGATTTTCAACATTTCTCACTTTTCCTTGGTTCATATTCTGCGTATGAGTGATAATGAAAGAAAAAACGTCCTTAGTTCTTTTCAGATCAATCCTGCCGACGTTACGTGTCACGCCGTCTGGCAACATCCACCCCAACTCGTTTAGAAGCCCGTGCCATACCTCTGCCATTTTTAAACGTCAATAAAAAATAGAATGAAACAACCATAAGTAGTAAGAAAACATACCCTAAGTCTCAAAAATGGGGAAGAAGTCTTTTCTTTAAGAAAAAATCATGAATATCAGCAATTTTTTCCTTGCCGAAAGGTATCTTCTCCCTTAAGGGGAGATATACACCTAGGAGTCGGAAAAAGGTCGATTTTGTGAATTTTTACAAGAAAAACTATTTGAAATTTCGGATTGGGGTTTTAATTATTTTCAAGTATATACATTCACAAATATGTTTAATTTTCTTTATTTAAAAGTATCAAAAATATACAGGGACATTGTATGATCCTTGGAGCGTCGTAAAAAAACCTGCGTATACGGTACCCACTCGCGTTTCTTCAAAAATCATCTGAAAAAAAACCAAAAAGATTATTAAATTAGATACTATAATCTAGTACTTGTCATAGCCGATTTTGAAAATATCGATTTATGACAAAATGGCGGACGTTTGAACATAAATAGTGATTTTTGGGCCAAAAATTAGTTATTATTTTGCCTATAAAAGAAAAACTAAGTAACGGAAAAAAAATCCTATGACAAGTACTAGATAATGGTGTATAGAATAACCACAAAAAACCTCAAGGCGATCGGTTCATTGGTTTTCGAGAAATTTTGGGTACCGATTTGAAAAACGTGGTTTTGAGAAAAAGGCGTTTGAAAATTTGGGAATGAATAAATCATGAAATTTGTCAACTTACATGGAATCATCGATACCAGGCCCATAGTGTAGGTCTTCTACGGTCGCCGGAATGTTCGTAGCTTCTAAATCCTCGACCTCGACCATCTAGGTGTATATCTCCCCTTAATAGGAAGCGGTAAGATGGGATTTGCGTACGCGTTGTTCAATCTATGAACATTCATGATATAATCATTCATCAGTTTAGTTTTTTCAATGAGGAAGTCAACAATGCTTGATAACAAATTATATATATGTGCTTTTTTCAAACTTTTTTATCTGCCTCGAGGAGGGAGCTTCGATAAAAGTAACAATTAACGCGTAATAGCTAGTATAGCTGGTGACCGGAGACAGGAGGAATTTTCGTGAATTTTTTCTGCGAATACGTGTGCAGGATTGAGTTTTCAAAAATGTTTACATTAAAGAGCACAGTTTGAAGTGCCTTTCACAACTTTTGTATTGAAACATATTTATAAACGTGGTAGATACAATGGTTTGTGCAGACCGCTGTTTAAAAAACGTCCTTGGCGGTGACCACTGCTGCTCGGAAACAAATTATCCGAAATAGAACAAATCAGACGCATTTAGTTATCGCATGAAATTATCTAGTGCTCGGAGTTAATGGAATATCGACTTTTGGAAAAATGCGGCCCAAAGTGAAAGTATCGAGTTTCGGTGAAAAAAATCGCTCTATTTTCGTTGATAAATAAAAAACCATGCATCGAAAAAAGCCTTCCTTCAAGCACTGCTTTGCGATATGTAAAAGCAGCTTGTAAAATATAAAGTCGATCGGTGCAGTGATTTTCGGGATATCGTGGTCACCGATTTCGAAAAAGTAACTTTGAGAAAAAACGCGTTTGAAGTACGCCGGTTCATGGAACCTACCTATAAACGCCCATAACTCCCTCAATTTCAGACAGGAGGACCTGAAGTGATCAGAGAATCTTTCTAAAATTTTACATTTTGAAAATCCGCCGAAAACCAAACAATCAACATTTTCAAAAGTTTAAACTAGCCGTTGAGGCGAAGTAGAAGATGTACCGCGTGACATATGAGTACGAGAGAGATAGCTGAAATTTTCGGACCCAGATTTCTCAGAGATGAATAATATTTAGGGCAAAAGGAAATCATTAAGCTCTGCGTCAGGGAATTCTCCAGAACCTAATGCTTTGTTCTTTCCCAAATAAATTAACCATCTATGAGAAAATTGGGTTTGAAAATTGTGAGGTTATGTTGGCCTTCTACATTCCCTTAAGCCAAAGTTCAATCCGTTCCATATACCAAAGCTTACGATCGCGTCGCATCCTACACTAATTTCGATCCTTTCTACTTACAAAACGCTTCCACCACAGTATCCTCACCATCGCATTCTTCCAATCAAACCGTCCATATCTATTTATACCAAAACACAATATTCCGTCAAATTTGAATATCACGACTGATTTGGACTACAAACTCGTGAAAGTAAAACAAAAAACAAAAAACAAAAATCGGCCAACGACGCAAGAACCCAGCCTCAGATCTAAGCATTTTGAATCGACAGCTGTACCGGGGGGGGGGGGGGGGGGCTGAGGGATTATTTTCGTTCACGTTGAATTATTTCGTATCTCATTTCGGAAGGCTGTGTGGAATCGAAATAATGCTTCACTCTCGTACTACACTGGAGATAGAGACCCTGCGGTATCGTCCAGTACGGGCGGGATAGTCATTCTGGTGACTCTGTTACGGGAAACTGCCTACAGTACGGGCACGAGATAGCCAAAACAAATCCCCGGGTTGGTGACTCCCTTGGGGATAAGATTCCCTTTCGCCATCGCCCCTCTATCAAAGTGTTCCTTTTATATATATATATATTTCCATATATATATATATATATATATATATATATATATATATATATATATATATATATATATGCTAGTTCACCTTCACCCCATCGTCCCAGAAAAGCTATGTTCCCATGCGCTGGCCACTGTAGATATAGCTCGGTTGTGAGCGCGTCCGCGGAGCGCCGCGTCGAGAAAATGGCATGAATAATTCGCTATCGCACTCTCGCAGGAGAAAGCCAGAAAGAGAGTGGCCGAGTCGATGAGGGAGCTCGAAAGGGCGATGGCCGAAATCTAGGAAGATCGAACGAAAAAAAACGTATAGAAGGGAAAATTGGTGGACCTGGGAAACCGAAAAGGCACGAAGGGGGAGCACGGTATACGCACGGTGTAAAATGGGAAGGAGCACCTTACAGGGTCCACGTGGGATGATGAATACACACATATATTTACGCGAGCCACCCCCGTGGCTGTCGTTCTCGGTCAATCGCCGCAGCACGAAGTTATAAAACAGTTGGCTTTTATTGGAGGAATTTTTGAAAAATTTTATCCGGAAGATTTTATTTTTAACACACCGATTATGGGCCATGCTGCGTTATACTTACAAATAGCAAAGTGCGGAAAAAACTTATACGTTGGTGTAAAAGTTTTACGGATCTGGCGCGGAGATTTTGGGACCGAAGGGAACATGATATTCAATGGGGTTTCAAGACCTTTTTTTGGATAAAGCTTATTTTTGTGATGCATAGTATTTTCCAGAAAAATGAGCATTTTGGGAAAAAAATTAAAATTCCATTTAAGTTCAGCAGAATGAAGATAATTGAATTCCGAATGGGAAGCACGCCTGAAATTTTTTTTTTACATGGAATTACATTCAATTTATTCATTTCGAAAGGTATCCTCGAGAACGCTTTTCAGAAGTGTTTCGTATTTAGAATTTAGTTATCTCCATTCTGCTGTACTTTAAATTGAATTTTGATTTTTTCCTAGAATGCTCAATTTTTTCAGGCAAATACTTCTAATCACAAAAATTGGCTATATTTTTATTCGAAGAAGACTCGAAACACCATTAAAAATCTTTTTTTTCATCCACAAAAGCACCGCGCAAGATCCTTAAAAACACCTGGCCACCTTATAATACATTATTCAGAAAATGTAACAGTTGGCTGTTTATTTTGTTTTTATGCTACAAGGAATTATAGTGCATGCGAGATTTATTTTTTGGCAGAAATTATGAATTTCGAGAACCTTGAGCGACCACTAAATATTCATTGACCGGCTAAAGCTTTCGCGAGGTTAATTTAAAAATTAAAAAGCGTAAAACTCCGGGGTGAGAAGTGGACGAAAAAGATTGATTTTTCAATTAAAATTTGCATTTTGGGAGGCTTGAGAGAGTAAATATTTTTTGACTGCTTGCAGCTTCGGCGACAATTTTTTTTCTTCTTTAAAGCAGATGATTGGATGGTGAGAAAAAGGAAAAAAATCTCAAAATTGTGCCACCCTAATGTGTATATATATATATATATATATATATATATATATATATATATATATATATGGGTCATTCCATGTCAAATCGACAAATTTTTTACCTGACCCCCTTTGATTTCGCTGAAAATTTTCTATCTTTTTCTACCCCCCGAAAGTTATTTTTCAGAATTTTTTCAAATTTTTTTTCCCGACTCAAAAAAAGTTATGAATTTTTGAAAAAAACCGCTTTTATTTTTAAATTGCCAGAACTTTTTCAAAAATTGACCGTTTGGGAACTTTTTTTTTCAAAATTTTTGTTTTTAAATGTAGTTTTCGAAAAAAAATATGAAAAAATTTTCAGAATCCCAGATATATGAAATATTTTAGTTTTTTTGAAAAAACCGTAATTTTCTCAAAGTCCGACCGTTTTTTTTTTTTTTTTGCTCTAAAAATACTTCAACTAATTCTGCAATGATCCCCGTTAATCAAAAGATGTGACGACAATCGCTTCTAATTTTTTTTCTTGATTATAAAAAAATTTTTGTTGAATTTTTGCTGATTTTATATAACTTTGTTATGAAATTTTTTTTATTTCCTCGTGAAACCTCAAAAGTTGAAAAATAAAATTTTATTGGAGAATTTCAAGTGATTATCGTCCAAGAAATTGTTATTTAAAAAAAAAAAATAATTTTTTTCTCTCATTGACGTTATTTTGTCATGTTTCAGTACCAAAATGACGTTAAGTTGTCATATTTCAGTACCAAAAAAAAACGTCCATAAGAGTAAAAAAATAACGTCAATGAGAGAAAAAAATTATTATTTTTTTTTAAATAACAATTTCTTGGACGATAATCACTTGAAATTCTCCAATAAAATTTTATTTTTTAACTTTTGAGGTTTCACGAGGAAATAAAAAAAATTTCATAACAAAGTTAGATAAAATCAGCAAAAATTCAACAAAAATTTTTTTATAATCAAGAAAAAAAATTAGAAGCGATTGTCGTCACATCTTTTGATTAACGGGGATCATTGCAGAATTAGTTGAAGTATTTTTAGAGCAAAAAAAAAAAAACGGTCGGACTTTGAGAAAATTACGGTTTTTTCAAAAAAACTAAAATATTTCATATATCTGGGATTCTGAAAATTTTTTCATATTTTTTTTCGAAAACTACATTTAAAAACAAAAATTTTGAAAAAAAAAAGTTCGCAAACGGTCAATTTTTGAAAAAGTTCTGGCAATTTAAAAATAAAAGAGCGGTTTTTTTCAAAAATTCATAACTTTTTTTGAGTCGGGAAAAAAAATTTGAAAAAATTCTGAAAAATAACTTTCGGGGGGTAGAAAAAGATAGAAAATTTTCAGCGAAATCAAAGGGGGTCAGGTAAAAAATTTGTCGATTTGACATGGAATGACCCATATATATATATAATGCATATTATAACGTAAACCGAATAAATAATTCTTCTGAAACTAATCCTTCTCAGGCAAAAAATGGGGCATGTCGAGAGTGGCAAAGAGTTGCAGGAACGTCGCTGCTCAAATATTCTTATAATTGAATACATAAATTTTTACGTCACTTTTATCACCCTCGGCTGTCTTGCGAGGTATTTCGCGTGCCCCCCGGCAAGGAACGCCCCCGCGTTCTGCGGGGAAATACAGTAGACACGCACTGACGGCTATTGTCCCGGTTGTGCAATCTACGAGAATTCCTCGCGCAATTGTGGAAAAGCCTCTGGTCGCAATAAAACATGTCGGCGACGCATTTGTCCACGTGTTTACCCCGCGGAAAATACCCGACGCGAATGCGGTTTTCGACTACTCTCATACGTGCAAGACGAAGCCAGGATGTACGTATGCAGATGTATATGTAGAGAAAAATATTCTAACCCAAATCGTGTGGAACGAAACGTCGCGTGGTTTACATCCTCCTGTTACCTAGTTACGTATATATACGGGGAAATATATATTGGATGTTTCGTATCCATGTAATGCTGGTTATCAGCACATCTGGCTATTTCGAGCGTGAACTTGATTTTTTTTTCACCTGGTATACATTTTTCTAACCTTATTGTCTAAAACCCGACCCTAAATGTTAAATTTTTTTAAAAGTATTTATTTACTGCTAAATGAAGCCATTTTTTTTCGAAAAATTAATTTTTTTGCTTCAAAGCCTACCATTTCATCGACTTTCAACATTTCTCACTTTTTCTTGGTTCATATTCTGCTTATAAGCGTTAATAAAAGAATAATCTTCGTTGGTTTATTTTCAGATTAATTCCGCCGATGCTACATGTCACGCCGTCTGACAACATCTGCCGCAACCCGTCTAGAAGACCGTGCTATATCTTCGCCATTTTAAAAGATTCATTTAAAAAAATACCATGTGACAGGCAAAAGTAGTAATAAAATATACCCTTTGTCTCAAAAATAGTGAAGAAATCTTTTCTTGAAAACAAAAAGTCGTGTAAATCAGACATTTTTTTTCAAGAAAAGGTTTCTTCATTTTTTTTTCATGAAAAGATTTCCCTTCTTAATGGATCGCATCGCATTCTGTACGTTCAACTTTCTAAACAAAATGTATAGATATACTAAATGAGTGAATCTTCAAAAAGTGTAAATCTTATCTTCAAAAAATGTAATTCGCTTATAAAAGCATACCTTAAAAATCAATTATCGTCTGATAATTGATAATACTGTAATTATCGTCTGATATTTATTTCACTGCACCTTGACATAATATCACCATACGCGTGCTTGCTCATAAAGTGTGCAGGTTAAAATATAACCTACACACGTCGAGTTTTCTCTTGTGACTCTTCACATATGTAGGGTTCGAACGTGGCAGGAATTCTAAAATGACGTTCATCGGGGAACAGTGCAGAATCCAATTGGCTCCTGATGATGATTCCCTATGTGCGGTGTCCCTAACAAATCCCCATAGAAATGTGAGTGAATCTGGGGACTTCCCAACATATTTGTGCACGGGATGACGACAGGATATCTTTTTTTTGGAAGATCGAATAAAATTCGTTCTAGAATTTGAAATGAAAGATTTTTTAACGACGTCAATCGGGTAATAGCGCGGAATCCACTTGGATTCCAATGTGGACTCCCTACGTGTGGCGTCCCTATCAAACCCCTAAGGGATGTGGTCGGATCTGGGGACTCCCCAAAAATTTCTGCATAGGAATCTTTATATTAATCGACTCACATGAAACGCAAGGCTCTTTTGGCGATATTTGGATGTACCGTAAAACGGGGTTACTTTGATATCAAGTGTAACTTTGACAGTTTTCACTTTACACTTACACTTACACTTTACTTTGACTACTTTAAAGGGTTATATACAGTCAGGAGGCCCAAAAAGATCGATTTTTCAAGAATTTTTCTTGAGAAGATCTTTAAGTGGAGGGTAGGGGTTTCAGCGTGAAAAAAAAACACTTTTTTGCGATTTTTTTCATCTATATGAATAGAGTAAATTTATTGAAACCTTTTGTACATTGTTAAGTGTCGTTTCAAGCACATTCCGTGAAATTTGTACCCGAAAATATCCACAAACAAGCCGGTGACTAATATTTCGTTAATATATTGGATTATCTTGTAATTGATCGAAGGAATAAGCAAAATAATAATTTTTGACAAAATAGCGGATTCTAAAAAAAATCGATTGTTGACAAAAAATTAGGCCTTAAATTGTTTATAAAATGGAAAATATTTATCGGTGAGAGAGAACCTTCGATTAATTACTAAAACAATATACCTGAAAAGATTGTGTTAAAATTTGAGATTGATCGGTTCAGCCGTTTCCGCGAAATCTTGCTTACCGACTTTAAAAACACAGTTTTGAGAAAAACGCGTTTAAAGTTTCAAAAGCACTTTCGAACGCTCTGACACATCATTACAAATGAGCGCGTAACTTTCATTCTCAATTCATTTTCAATTTATCAAAAACAGCGCTCGTACTTAACTGTCAAAACTTCACACGCGAGGTTACTTTGACACATAAAAAAATATATATACAATTTTCGGGGGTGGTGTTGGCGCTTGACTTTTTTTATACATTTGATAGCTAAAGGACACATTGTTCTATTGGAGCAAAGAAGGTGGAATTTATAATAAAAAAAAGTTCCGTACAAAAAACTTCCAAAACCTGTTTAAAGTGACCTCGTCTTACGTACGTAATACTGACAATGAGAACGGGCTACTCGGCTGCCACGAACGCGGTTTCCGAAGTTGAACGTTTTCTAAAAAAGTTTTTCCTATATGTATGTATATATATATATATATGTAGGTATATGTATATGTATATATATACGAAAAACTGATTTAAAAAACGTTCATAAATAAAATAAAATAAAATAATATATACATAAAAATACCACATATATATATATATATAATTTTATTTTTTTTTATATAGAAAAGCGAAAGCTTTACATACATATGTTACACTAGCAAGAGGCGCACATATTTTTGCCTTTTCCTAGTGACGAATTTTATTACCGGCAAACGGTAAAACACTTATTTGAAATGTGTCGGTTGGTTGCTGGAGGAAGAGCCGCAGGAAATGAAATTAGTTGTGCTCTGTGGCAAATGCCCGCCGTTCGGTGGTCGAACTCCTGGTGCTCGTCCCGCTTGTATCGAGACTGACATATGCCGAGCATAAAAAATAAAAGGGAAAGGAAGCGAGAGTGAGGGAAAAAAATCTCCGCAGTATTTGGTTTGTCCTGTGAACTTTATAAGCGCTTTAAATCATTCTCGAGCAACGTGGCATCGGTGGTGACCAACACCGAGTAGCAATAAATCCTGTAAAATGGTTTTTTGCTACCGCAAGTATGAACATTTTTATTTTAGGGGGAAAAAAGTTTATCTTTTTACGAATAATTGTGAATAATTTTGATATAATTCTAAACTGTTTTATAAAGAGTGTCAAGACTTCTTGACCGTTATCAATTGCATCAGATTTTTACAAAATTACAAATAATACTTCGTGTTTGTTCATTTTGTGATTTTTTTCGAATTTATAGACAAGCAATATTATGATTTTTTTTGTCTTTTCTTCAACTACATTTGCTTGTGTGGGTACGATGCAAGGATGTTTCTTCGTTTTTTACTCGGGCCATTTTTAAGATGCTTCAATATTGCTGAAGTAATTATTTGTTGAATTGTATATGAGAAACTGTGCTCAAATTCTTTGAACATCATTATCTTTGAACATCATCAACTATACACGCTTTGACTACTTCGAAGTAGCTGAATATTGTCACGGGTCCAACTTCAACGCAACAGTTTATAATCCTCTTTCGAGAGTATTACGCACACACCTATAAGCCCACGAGTTTTCTCCGAGCTACTCTGAATATCGTTTCGGTATACGACGAAGTTGCATTGTTCGCTGTTAAATCATTGGGAATTTAAAATTCTCACGTTGCACGTATGGACGCCGTAGTGATTTTCCTGCTCCCCTAAAACCTAATTATCCCGGCTGAGCCGGTCTCTCCTCCTTTTTCGTCGCAAAATAATACAATCCAATTTCGTGTGATTTTTGCGAAATCTCGCAACTCTCGCTGCTAGAAGGCTAATGCGCTTGACCAGCCGTTCGGTCGAACCCGCAACAGTCCTCGAGGCCCTTAATCTTCCGAAGCACCTGAAAAAATATATGTGACGTAGAACGAACCGTGCGTGTGTAAGTGTGATCCCGAAGAACTATGAGAGCCTTGGAATATGTTTGGTCACGTTCTCGCAGAGTCTTCCTTCTGTTCTTTTGAATCAGTTACGTGATACACTGGATGTATTTTTTTGTACTCTTTTTCTGAGATCCAACGTATACGCTTGCGGGTTTTTACGTGTTGCCCTTCACAATCGAATCCTTTTCTATCACTCCCTATCAGGGTTGCTTACAATGCATTACTTTTTGTAATGCATTCGCGTTTTCATTACTCATTACTTTACATTTGGTAATGAAAAAAATTTCATTATCCATTAGATCACATTCGGTCATGTCAAAAATTTTCAGTGCTCATAACATTACATTTTGTAATGCAAACAATTTTCATTACTCATTACATTGAATTTTGTAATGTGAAAAATTGTATTACACATTACATTGGAATTTTTAATTAAAAAATTTCCATTCCTCATTACCTTACATTTTTTTATATGAAATATTTGCATTATCCATTAAAATGTAAAGGGTAATGGAATTTTTTTTACATTATAAAGTCCAATGTAATGAGTAATGGAAATATTTTACATTACAAAATGTAATGTAATGAGTATTGTTATTTTTTCACATTACTAATGCAATGCGATGTGAACAAATTCAATTGCTCACTACCGTATATTTTGTAATGCAGAAAAATTCCGTTACTCATTACATTAAATTTTGTAATGTAAAAAACTTTCATTACTCATTACATTACACTTTGTGATGTAAAAAATTTCATTACCCATTATAATGTAATGTGTAATGAATTTTTTTGTCATTACACATTACATTGCATCTTGTAATGAAAATGTTTCACATTATAAAATGTAATGTAATGATTAATGGACATTTTTTACGTTACAAATTCCAATGTAAAGAGTAATGGAATTTTTTTACATTACTGAATGTAATGTAATGGATAATGAAATATTTCTTCATTACCCATTAAAAAAGTAATGAATATCGCTAATCTAACCTAACTTCCGTTGCGGCCATAGCCGTCTTCAGCTATACTATAGCATATTTGCGGAGGGTACGGGGAAGCTGTGGAAAACCCGCACCGGTATAGGCAGCCCCGTATTGGTCCGATTTTCTGATAGAAAGACTTTTGACTCAAGTATCTACACTCCGGTTTCAGAAGTAATGGCCTTCTTCCGCTCACTGGTTGATCCGCCAGCCGGTGCACGGCCACGCGGTCACCGCTCCGAGTATCGGTCAAAAGGGTGCTCAAGGCGGGACACCACTGTGACAGGTGAAAAAAAAACGATTTTTTTTAGCATTTTCTGAAAGTTTACTTTAGGGTGGCACAATTTTGAGCTCTATTATTTTTCTTTTTCTCACCATCCAATTATCTTCTTTGAAGAAAAACAAAAAAATTGTCGGGTAAGCTGCGACCGGTCAAAAGATATTTAGAGGTCGCTCAAGCCTGTCAAAAATTCAAATTTTCATTAAAAAATCGATTTTTTTGTTTCGTTCACTTCTCACCTGTGAATTTTACGCTTTATAATTTAAAAATTGACCTCGCGAAAGCTCTAGCCGGCCAATGAATATTCGGCGATCGAAAAATCCTTTGGCACACATTTTCTACACATGATGTAGATGTGATTTATTTTTAAAAAATCGATTTTTTCGACCCGAGAAACTAGAGGACCGCCTTAAATGGTCTGTATATATAAAAGGGCTTGGAGTTTCGAATTCCTTATATCTTTGTACAGTTTGCCATTGTCAGCTCCTTTGGCTGTTTTGAGGACGGCCTTTCAAATTTTTTAAACGTATCGTTAATCGTGAGCTTCGGACGGTTCTTAAAACGCCTTTTATATAAATATGCCTCTATTGACTCAAATGTGATTTCGAAGACATTGTACTTTGCACAATCTTAATTATGGAAATAATAACTTATTACGCAGAAAGCCCTCGCTTTCAAATGTCTTAAAAATCACATTCCATATGTCTATACATCTATGTACACAATGACATGCATGTGTGTGTGCGCGTGCACGTATATGTGGCAATCGATCACCAGCATGAGAGTCCACCCCTGGAGACACGTTTCGTTCCAGCGTTTTGCCACTCCTTGTCCTCCTGGTCTCCGTATCCTTGAAAATTCGCAGAGGGTTATCGAGCTCGACGTTACATCAAATTTACATGCGAGGCAAGAAATGTACAAAAAAGAAACTTCCATCCAACTCGATTTTTTCCATAGGAATCAAATTAATTTTATCCGACACCGCCGATGTATAATTTTCGTTCAACAATATTTCACTTCGACGTTGAGGAACAAGGTTGTACAGACTATCCGGCATCATCATGAATGCAGAAACGCAAATCGAGTTCCCAAAAAATTGATTTCCAGTTCCAAACACTTCATCCCGCGGACTGGAACGCGGTTGGGTTTTTTCGCCCTTGTCTCTGTAACGAACGTTTTTGTGCGTGTGTAGTATACGAGTATACGAGGGTCCTGAACGACACGTAGAATTTCGCAAAATCCCGAGTCACGGCAGCGTATCAACGCAGCAGCGTATCAACGCAGAATTGGGCATCGGAGCAAGAGCCATGCCTCGGAGAATTTCTAGGACGATAGCGCGAGGAAGACAGAGTGGCTCTAACGGCGAGCGGCGAGGGCTTCGCAGGAGTGAAAGACGAAGAGAGCTTGTTATGGACGTGATGGACCCTCCGTACCTTACAGCAAGCTCTCGCGTTCAACGAAGGGGAGAGAAGCTTTTAGAGCTTGGAATATTCACGAGACCCAGGCCTTGGACAAGCGAAACACATTCTCTCGCCCCCTCTGTGCTCGTCACAAGTATAAGCGAGCACCCGCCTCCCAGAGAAACCTCCCGGATATATCCTCTTACGTCCGAGCAAAGCTCCAATGTTACGGAGAACGAGAAAAACGATGAGCAAGCTCACTGCGATAACAAAAATCTCGGGATGAATTTTGTACCTCTATTACATCGTTGTATCAAACTATTTTCATGACTCGCTGCGAACTTGAAACGCTTGCAAATCCAACAATTCACGTCTCACGGTCCACCCAACTGGTCGAATGATGTAGATTTGTGTACTGAACAATGTTGACGTAGTGCTGATACCTGGTCATCCATCAAGAACTATTCTTTAGGACTTTGATTACTCGGAGAGACACAGACATGTTTGGCAGTCCGGAAAGTTGGACATAAGAGAAAACTCGTTGCTCATAGCTGACTTTTGGCATTTTCTGGGAGAATCCAGAACCTTATAGTTGTCCAAGATCCCTCGGCAGATTCAGTATTCGGAAGATCAAGGGATGCTTGGAAAGGAGATAGGCGTTTCTTTATATTTTGCTCTCTAGTTTCCAGAGGTTGTAATGCTACGTTGGAATCACCAAGATTACCAATGTAACATGAATCAGAGACAGATTCATTTGATCATTGGTAGATCGATAGTTCGTACACTGAGAGAAAAAACCAATTGAATCAAAAAAATATATTGGTTGATCCAAATAAATGTGCTGCTGCAGAGTATCTCCGATATATGAGATTGTTACAATACTATAAAATATTGGAAAATGTGATTGATTTAAACATTTTATTTTATTTGAAAAAGCTCTTCTGTTCTCTGAATATCTACATTATCCTTCAAATAAAATTATATTCTATTGAAATAATTCTATATACAATCCGTAGATGTATGGATGAAATAATTAAGCGGTTGCTATAACATTTTTTATTTCGTACAAAAATATAATCAATAGAATTAATTATTTCTTTACTGTATCGAAAGGAATATGCCATGGGACCTAAGTTTTTCAATTTGATTTAAATCTTAAATAAAAAGTGAGCATTACAATGATCATCCACGATAATAGTGGAGAGAATATCAGATATCCAATGGAATATCCATGGAGAGAATATCAGATATTCAACTGATAAGAACAGATACTACACTTTGATCTTAGCCACAGGCCAAGATTGGAATGACCATCGACGATAATAGTGGAGAGAATATCAGATATCCAATGGAATATCCATGGAGAGAATATCAGATATTCAACTGATCAGAACAGATACTACACTTTGATCTTAGCCACAGGCCAAGAAGCGATACTCTTTACAGTTTCTCCGGCGTTTAATGTAAGTAGATTTTCGGTTCGCGCTACGCTTACGAGAAACGAGCGCCCGTGCGGCTTCTAGCGGTTACTCCGAGAACTACGGGTTTCCTCACACCTATAATTTCGGTGGCGCTCGGCCACAATTTGGTTGAATTTTTTCAACCAAATGCGCAAGCAACAAATTTTGTTTTCGTATAATTTTTTAACCAATTCAGACATTTGCTTAATATTTTTAAATCAAAATAAAATATTAATGTTTTAACGAATAATGTACTTGGAAATCAATATCGGATATGGTGAAAAAAAATAAAATATCATATTTACTCAATAGAAATTTTATCTGAATCAAACGAGCGATATCCAATTTTTCTTGTGTACTCGAATCAACAATATTCATGTTATGAATTGAATTGCTTTTTTTGTTTGTTGCAGAAAATGCATTCAAAACTATATAATTTTTTCGCGATAATTTTTTATATAGTTTCAATAATATTTTGTTCTCGGCTGACAATATATCTTTTGAATGAAAAAAAAACTTTTGATTTTATCATGTTATTAAAGTCAATAGCTTTTTGTTTGGACTAATAAATCCGATTATTTACATCAACAATTTTACAATTGAATCAACGAAGTTTCATTCAATAACACCAATGATATTGGATCAATGATTTTTTTTTCAGTGTAGAAATTAAGCGAGTTATTTAACCCCCTTGATGAGTTTTCCCAAACTCGAATTCTAGATAAATCGCTGCCTCGCTTCCCAAAAATGATAGATCACCCAATTCCATCAAAATCTTCTTCGAACCCGTGCCGAGTCCGACAAAAATCATCTGCTTGTTCAACGCCCTGTCACGATTTTCCGCGAACGCGGAGACCCTCAGACGAGTCTCTTTCCTGTCTCCGAAAGCCTGAAGATCAGGCCATTTCGTCCAAAGCATGTCCACTTTCAAGATAGAATTTACAAGCATACAGTCAATCACACAATCTTTGCTCATTTAACAGCACATAATAGGATTTCCAATTATAGTGCATGGTTTTTAATTTCTGTTTTTCCCTTCGACAAATCTAAACGAAAGGCAGGTTGACATTCATGTATCTCGAACTACGTCCTATCCCATCGTCACGTGATTTCGAAGTTGCTTAGTTAGTACGAGATGTGAATTCTTGGTGTTGGCGCACATCTCCGTCCTTTGCTTTGATTTAGTATGCAGTGAGCGTCGAATGAGCTGTGCACACGGGGGCCCGAGCAGAAGCGCGACGAGAACCAACGGAGAGCCGAAACCAAACGACGACAGGAGGAACGACGTTCCTGGCGCGGACCAGCTCCTGAAAGGACTTCTTCGGCAATCAGCGGTGGTCCACAGACCTTGTTTGTCTTTGCGCGTGATTGGCGCCTTGAATCAAGCCCGTACGCTTCTCCGGGTTCGCTTGGTGACTGTTCCTCTGGAACATCCCCTCGCTTGCTACATACACGTATACAAATATGTATGTATGCATATGTGCCGATGTCGAAGTAGAGACGTCCGTCTATTGGTATCCACCCTGTTTTGAGGGCACGTGCGTGTGTTACTGCCACCCAAAGGACTCGTGTCTCCTACGTAGCTGACCAGAAGTCTGTCGACCTTTTGTCTTCCTCCGACTCCTATATAAGAAAGACAAACTCATCCCGTGAGATTGAACGCGCAAAGAAAAACTCATCTTCTGAGATTGGAATTATTTTCTGTTTAAGATTGAACGACAAATTTGCCTTGTCAGTGAACGTTGACGGTTCGTTCTATGGTCATGGCAGCGAAGATCACCTTCATTGGGTGGAAATTATAGTTCTGTGGAACGTATGCTGTTCAGACGCTTCGTTTCAAAATATTGGGATGCACATTGTTAGAAGAGAGTCACACTCAAAAACAGTTTGTGCATCACATAATTGATAATAATTACTGTAATTTTACACTAAGATAACATCTAGTAATCCGACGGTTAGAAAACTTCGAAGTTCATCTTATTTATTTCGTTAGTTGACTTTAATTGATGCTTAAGGGGTCTTCTTACTTTAGACGCTCAAAAGGCTATTTTCATGATTTTTTGATAGGTTTCTATTACAGATATTGATATAAAAGTTGTTACACTTAATAAATACACTTTCGAAATACATATAAAAAAATTGTAAATGTATTTATGTAACCCAAACAAACTTTGAACGCGTTTTTCGACGGTTTGTTGATAAAATCTAAAACCGTTTGATTTGTTTGTTTCGGATGATCCATCTCCGAGATTTCACCAACAGCGCAGACCTACATTTTTTAGGACATTTTTTTAACTACCATTTTCTTCTATAAATAGTGACTTAAATCAATAAAAAAAAATTGTCAAGTGTATTTCGAAAGTGTATTTATTAAGTGTAACAAGTTTTATATCAATATCTATAATACAAACCCATCAAAAAAATTCATGAAAATAGCTTTTTCTAGCGTCTAAAGTGAGAAGACCCCTAAACTCGATTTTGCGTTGATGGATAAAGAAATTTTTACTGCTCAACGATAGATAATCGTCGTGCGCTAGATAAATTACATTATTACATTTCACGGTGTTCGGATTCAGCCAATTTTGTATTTCGACGGGAGATATTTTGCTTTTTCTTTAAAAGTATAGTAAGGAAATCTTTTACATTTTCAGACAGACGATGCGTAGTGGGATACATGTAGGAAGCCGACAGAGTCCGTGGTTCGTCCTGTATCGACCGAACGTGCGAGAATTTCGGAAGTACGACGCGCAGGCTTTCGTAAGTACGTACATACAGATATGCGTGTGTACGTGTGTACACAGTTGAACGTTGGTGCTGGCATGTGTTAGTGTGATATGAGGCCCTGTAGGAATTCACCGTCAGGCGTAAATTCTCCCGTGCTCTTGGTCTCCCTCACCCTTGAGTCTCGTTCTCTCCAACTCTCTCGCATCTCCCACGACGTAGTAGTCTCGTGGAGAGCGCCCTAGCTCTCCCCTTTGGTGGACTTTAGAGTCCACCCTAACAAACCCCCGTTCGCCACCCCTTCGCCCACACCTCACGAGAGAGCCCTCGCTCACCATCGTTTCTCCACTGCCTCCAGCGACTCCATTCTCCAGTCCAACAAGGGTGACCAACCCTCCTTTCTCCCCCTTTCCCCGCGCCTTTTCTCAGCATCAGGCCTGAGAGACGGCCACGTCCAGTGATGCTCAAGTTTAAGGCTTGCCCGCTCCTCCCTTGGCTTTTCGAAATCGAATCACCACTTTTGGAAAATAATTCGCACTCCTCCGTTCTTCAACTAATCATACGACGGCTTCAACATTATGAGACTTTGAGTACTTGCATGTACTCAAGTACAATCATGTTTGAATAACAAGCGTACAATCATGGTTGAATTTGTTCGAATACTGGAAGTTGATTATGGTGATAGTTCTACGATAGAGTTCCGCAGATGTGAACGACGTTGACTTTATGGTCGACCGAGGCTTCGAAGTAGTTCGAATGGAGGTAGATCGATGACAGATTGCCTATAATATCTGGATAGTAGACGAATATCGAAACGAACAACAATACCTGTACGGAGCTGGAATCTGTGCTGCATCTACTAGAATAAAAAATCAGCAGACGTTATTGAGGCACTTACCAATCACCGTATATTCATTTCCAAAGCTCTCAGGCCACACGAGGCTGTCAATAATTGGCATTCCACGCAGCTGATCGGTACTTCCAGTCTAGTGGCTCGATCCCCCAATGACGTCTTCGTACATCGATCGCTCCACTAAAAGAACCCCCGCTCTTCCACCTTCGATAAAACATTTCAGTATAAACTCGTGTCGTCCAGTGCTAAAAAAAACGTTCGGCTCCTCTCCCCTAGTCCATCAAACAAACGGCGTTTCAAAATTACCTAGCGATTCCGTATTAATATCTCCCATCACGGAGAACCGGGACCGTGGTGTTTTTCGCATGAACAACCAAAGGGGCAGAGCCTTGTCGCGCGCCTCCATCAGGACACGGATAATGCTGAAGCGTTGCTGAAGCGTGGGCCCCGAACGCGTGTGTTCGTCCGCGGTTTATCGCCGCGAGGGGCGAGCATCTAGTTCACTGATAATCAGTGCCGGTGGAAAACGCTCAGCCAGGTATTCGCAACGCGATGTCGCAAGACCAAGTGAACCAAGGATCTGACCACGAGCGGGAATATTGCCCTCTCGAACGATGGGAGGGCTGGCGGTAACTGACACACAGAGGCCTATCAACGTGCCCAGGACCAACCGGTCCGGCAATCTCCTGGTTGTTTCACATCGCGGACGAGAGGGAGTCACCTCGATCGTACCTAATGTTCTGAAAGGACTCGAACCCCTCTGTGGCACTTCTGTGCCGTGCAGCGTAGGTTGCCCCTTCTGCATGCGCATGCACATGCAAGTCACCACTGGTACACCTTCAACGTCAGCTGGCACAGAGACGGGCGTAACATTCGTCAGATTCAACACGTGAATTGACGTGGGCTAGGCTCTTTTGTCGCTCACCGGTCAAGCTCTGCATGTCTATCCGTATATGTATGTACCTACATACCAATGTATGCAAATCTTGCGTACGTAGAGATGCTGCAGCACATACAACACGTGGATAGTTGAGGCTGAGAAAGGGTCTGTGAAGTCGAGAGAAGAGTAACAGAGAGAGAGAGAGAGAGAGAGAGAGAGAGAGAGAGCCAACCGAGCGGAGAACACCCTGAGCTCGCAGTAAGTGGTGTATGGAGATATCTGGTGGGGGTTGAAGCTGCTCGTAAGAGGGTGTCATGAAATAGGGGATAAAAGAGAAGGAGAGAAGGCGAGAGATAAAGGCAGAGGTATTGGAGAGCGCCAGTACCAACTACACGCTATATGTTACACTCCGACTTTGTATGTATTGCACATAAGTTATGTACTCACCGAGTACATACACCAATATCACACTGCACAGTACATAGAAGTTTCCGTAGACACTACGGGAATTACGTACATATATACCACGTGTAGCATGTGCACATACATATAAACTATAAAAAGGAATTTATGTACACTCGTATATAGGCACATGTATATAAGTATATATAGTTATATATATGCTTACGTTCTGCTAAACTGTCAGCAAATAGAAGAGCGCAGCACACAGCTCAGCACGTGCTATACGGTGTGAGTTGCGCCCATTTGATTGCCGAAGTTTCTTGTACACATAGGCATCGAGGAAACCACACATTCACGAAGGACGGCCAAGAGGGACGTGGACCGGGGAAGCAAAGTTGGGGAAACAGAGGGGAAAGAGGTCGAGACGATTTTACAAGGGTGGACGTGCACGTCCCCAAGAACAACGGGGTTTGCGAGAGATATGGAGATGGTGATGCTTGAAACACATCGAGACGAATATTTTGCACGTATCACACGTGCGTGTTCGTTCGTGTGAACACGTTTGCATCTCTCTGTGGCTCCCTTCACGCGTGAGGGTGTCATTTCCTTAGCTTTTCGCTGGTTCTCCAGAGAAGAAACGATACACACGGCAAAACAAAGATGGCCGCACTTTCGGTACGAAAATTGTAAGGGTTCGCGTGTGTTGCGACGGAGACGAAATTAAGAAATCGCAAGGGCTGGGGGGTGTGGAGCAGCAATAGGCATTGGACAGAGGGAAGAATCGTGGATGATATGCGTGTGCTGGACAAGGCTGGGTTTGGAAGCTTGTTTGTATTTATGCACCCCTGCAACACCCTGAAAACTCGGAATCTTATATGTATATCTCTGAATCTTATATATATATATATATATACCGGGTGTTCCACTTCAATCTTACGACTGATTTATCGCGAAAAATACTGCACCGATGAAGTATTTAGTACAATAAAACTTTTAGGGTTCAAAGGGGGACGTTAAAATAAATCTTTTTTGGTGCACAATTTAAAATGGCGGCCTTAAGATGGCCGCAGGTTTTTAGAAAATGGGAACATGACTTTTATTCAACAAAACATTTGTGAGGCCAAAATAATAAGTTTTGAGGGAAAAGTTTTTTCGATAAGGGTCGTGCATTAATCACGTGAGGTTTTTTGGCCACTTTTTGAGCCCCCCTTCCCCCATGGTGATATGAGGTGAGGTTTCTGTTATCCAAATCCTCTGCCCCCCCCCCCTATTTGAGCCTCACGTGATTAATGGATGACCCTACATCACCGTGGGGGAGTGGGGGGCTCACAAAGTGGCCAAAAAACCTCACGTGATTAATGGACGATCCCTAATGTTCATAAAAAGTTGTTAATTTTGGCCTGACAAGAATTTGGTGACAAAAAGTCATGTTCCCATTTTTTTTAAATGTCGGCCATCTCAACGTCACCATTTTGAATTTTGGACCAAAAAATATATTTTTTGACCGTTCCCCTTTAAACCCTAAAAGTTTCACTACACTCAATACTTAATCGGAACAGAATTTATTCAGATAAATCAGGTGTAAGATTAAAATGGGACACTCAGTATATATACGTACACACACACATACACATACATGTGTGTGTGTGTGTGTGTGTGTGTGTGTGTGTGTGTGTGTGTGTGTGTGTGTGTGTGTGTGTGTGTGTGTGTGTGTGTGTGTGTGTGTGTGTGTGTGTGTGTGTGTGTGTGTGTGTGTGTGTGTGTGTGTGTGTACATATACACATGTATGTATATATATATATATATATATATAGTTAAGATTTTCAGGAAAGTGGAGGAGCGTACTCCAGCCGTTGGTGCACCCTAGTGTTATCTCGCCCTGCTCATACTACCGAATTCAAAATACGTCAATACCGCGCAGAATTTCGGTGTCCTGTCGTCTGCGCTATGACAGAGACGGGATTCCTGAGGCCTGGCACGCAAGGAGAGAATGTCTACCGTACTTTTAGCTTAGACGGCCTTAGGCAATGTGCATTATACGCGGTCGATGGTGAAGTCTGCATTAACGCTCTTAATTTTATTTTTTTGAACATTAATATAACGCAACTCGTTCAAAAAAAGTTCTCACCTTGGGTTTGATGTGTAATCTTACTCGGAATGGAGCAGCCCTTTTAAAGAAGATGTCTTTTAGTAGGTGATAGAGTGATGATGCGGATAAATGAAGGATGCCCTTAGGTATTCCTCTGAAGGGACCTCGTTTTTTTTCGAAGAAATGTCATCTTTTTTACGATTATTTATAATTGAATAGACATTAAAATGACTACAATGAAATTATTCGATAAACGGTAAAATTCCCGTTGCTATTCAGAATGGCGTGACATCTTTTTTGGGATACTCTCTATCAGTTTTTTTAGCATATTGAGTTGATGAGGAGCGCCAAATCTTTTTGATAATACTCGACACCTGTTCAAGGGCTTACACCTAGTCGAAATTTTGAAAAATATTGATTGTTGATTTTTAACGGATTCTTAAGATATGACATTTCAAATATAATCGCTAAAAGTTTCAAGTCGATCCGTTTAGAATCGAGGGAGGTATGGGCGTGTATAAGTTGGTTTCGCGAACCGGCGAACTTTAAACGCGTATCTCTCAAAAGGACTTTTTCAAAATCGGTGACCACGATATCTCCATACTTTTTTTTATTAACGAAAGTAAAGGGTTTTATACACCGAAAATCGATCTTTTCACTTCGGACTGCGGACATTTTTTCAAAAACTAATATTTTATCAAATCCTTCGTCCAAGCACCAGACAATTTCATGCAAAAACTAAATCCATTTTTTTAAATGTTTAAACCTACATACGTTTTCCCAGAAGAAATTCGCAAAAATTCATGCCTTCTTGCGAATTGACTTTTCATGAAGGTTTACACATTTTCAATCGGATTTGCATCCAGGGATTGGGAAGACCGCTTGATAACGTTTCACGTAATCTTTATTAATTGTTTAACCCATTGATGAGCCCTACTAGCCCTAGGTAGAAAGCCCACGCATTCTTGCCCTAGGTAGAAAGACGCCAAGAGGGGAAAAAATATCTTTCTAACTATCCATAAAAACGTGGTTTCTTTTTTTAACAGACTGTATATGGCACAACAGGGTGGCACAAATTTGAGCTCTATTTTTTCCCTTTTTCTCATTATCCAATTATCTCCTTTAAAGGAAAAAAAAAAATTGTCGCGAAAGCTGCGAGCGCTCGAAAAATATTTAGAGGTCGCTCAAGCCTCCCAAAAATTCACATTTTTATTTAAAAATCAATTAATTTTTTTGCCCCCTAATAACTCATGAATTTTACGTTTTATAATCCTTAAATTAACCTCGCGAAAGCTCTAGCCGGCCAATGAATATTTAGTGGTCGCTCAAGAGCTTCGAAATTTCTAATTTTCGCCAATTTTTTTTACTGTTCTCACTCATAAATTTGACGCTTTGTAAAATATTCAAAAAAATTAATCCTTTTTTCTTTAGAAACAGATTTTTCAAATTTACCTCACAATTCTAATCCAAGAATTATAATCTTTGTTCCCATAAAATAGTTCTTTAAAGCTCTTGTCCGTAAACAAAATTATAGGTCGTTTTATTCGTAAAACTGAAATCTCACTGTTGGTCTCGGTAGTCAAACTACGGACCAAACGGAGCTGTATTCTGAGCCGAGCGACGTCATAATACAATAATACATAATAACATAATATCGTCTAATTGGTGTTTGTTACAAATAATTTTAAAAAATTGAATTTTTTCTTCGAGGCCGTAGTAAAAAATGTTAGTGTATGAAACTCTATTTCGCAAAGTGAGCCTCTATAGGCCAATTTTTCAGGGTGGGCCGGCAATTTTTTTATATTCTTATAACTTTGTATTGAATCATTTGCACGTCTCGAACTAAAATAATACTTACAATATGACTTCAATGAAGAATCAATATGATTTTCGTAAAAAAATTAAATTTATTGATTTTTTATATTTGTTTGGAACACTCAGGATAATAGTGTTGTGGGGCGATCAAGCGCAGGAGCTCACGCACACGAGTTCTTTCACAGAAGCGAAAGGGGCACTACTGATAGTGCAATAAAAAAATCAGCGTCGCCAATGAGAATTAATTGCCAATATTATCCAACGCGTTTTCCAACCACTATTTTATCGTTCGACGGTGGAAAAATCATGATTTCACGAAAAAATCAGAAAACGGCCGCAAATTTGATTGCGCCAGCTACAGTTTAGCTATATAGGGTTCGCCTAGCACGATCTTTTTTTTACCCATACTTATTTTCGCCATGGAAGCAAAGAACAAAAATAAGGAATTTTTGCATCACCCTAATGTGTAAAGAGCCGTACAGAAACCGAGCAATAGGATGCCAGCGTGGTACCTGTCGGATTTGGTTGAAATTTTGATGCTACCCTGAAGTATTTAATGCAAGAGAGTTAAAGACGAGAAGTACGGAGAGGGGAAGAACAAAAGCGATTGGAGGTGTGAGAGAGAGAGAGAGAAGAAATAGATAGAGACAGAGTCCGCTAGCAATTGAAACGTTCCACTGCCTCATCCGCAACTTGGCGAGAGTCTGCGGCGACTGCGACGCCGTTTCTGTACCCCGTACCCATTCATTTTCAATAAAGCACCCAGGAATCCACCGTGGCCATGGTGGTGTGGCTAAATCCTGAATATTTCAACGGGGTCTCCCAGTAATGATCCGAGAACGGCAGAGACACTGCCAACCGGAGCGGATATAGTATAAGGTAGCGTACAGCGATGAGAACAGGGTTACGACGTTGGAGGGGTGTGTTACCCACCCTGGCTCTTCTTCGCGTGGAATTGCGAGCTTGAACAAATGGAATGGGAAATCGTAAGCCCGTATATAGCAGCTTTCTAAAGATGAAAGGGCGTATGTTCCAAGATTCAGCAGCTTCAAGCCGTGCGAATCATGTCCTAGCCTTCACCGGCAATCCGCACACCGTATATATAAATTACATGTATATATGTATACGCGGTTGTGGCATGACGCTATTTCCGTTGGCTGCCGATATTAGGAACGCCGCGTCGGAATACACACGCGATCCGCGCGATTCCTGACGTTGATCGCGCGCGAGGAATTGCGAGACACTGTCTCGCCTGGCATTTCAGATGGGATTTCGGGGTGTAGTTAGTAAGCGCGGGAAGAGCAAGTATATAGCCGAGACGTCTCGTGAGATCGATCAAAGTGCTTCTTCACATACTTATCAATGACGACAGCTACCGCGATGACGTAAAGCTTCGCCTCGTTAGTCTGTGATCTGGAGGAAATTGATGGATAAGAATCTACCAGATGGGAACTTTAAAATTAAACTACGGTCATCAAGCTAAGACTCTGCGACGACCGTACATCATTTGCTTCTCTTTGCAACCGGATATTTTGGACATTTTGGACCCTTGAAGTGTCATCATTCAGGTGGGTACTCCGTAGAGGCACCTGAAACTATCAGGGATAAAGAGGAGGGTCTTTTGATTCGGACTTATCATCGAGAGCGAGGTTGAGATTCGAAGAGTCTTAGTATCGCAATTAGGTGCAGGAGAACAAGGAAATTCGAACTAAAAGTTGCGCGAGGAGGGGTGATCGAAAGTTGATACGCATAGTTTCGTAGGAAATGCTTTTTCGAATAAAGGCAAAGCGTGTTAAGGAGTTTCGGAACAATTGATGATATGTTACCATTTGATTCAAATTTGATAGAAACTTACAATTGAAGAAACACTTTTCGACGTAGGTCGGCGGTTAGAATGGCAGTTTTCGGCACGAAATAGTGTGAAAAAATGTTTAAAATGTTATGAAAAACCATCACTCGCATCAGTACATACAACACCTCCGTCTCCCTATGTTAAAAAGTGTTTCTTGAATCCTACATATTTTTAGAAACGGTCTAGACGGTTGATTTAAAATTTAGAGGGTGGATTGAGTATCCGATAAAGAATTTACTGCATACACTTGAATCAAATGGTAACATATCGTAAATTGGCCCGAAATTCCTTGAGATGATTCAGGTGATTTGCAGAAACGTTCAAATACTCGTGTTGTTGAGACATCTCAAACTGACAAAGAACATCACTTTGATGTCCACCTTCGATTTTGTAGAAATTCATGTATATGGCAGAGCATCAAAAACTATTAGATGCGGATTTTTTATCGGCGGAAAAACTGTTTAAAGGGGTAAAAACAACCCTTAGAGCCAAGCTTGTCAAGGGTTGATTCTACAGTTTCATTTGGACGAAGTCTACCAATTTCAGTGAAACGGGAACGAAGATTCTTCTAGTGCAAAACGATCGAAATCCACTATACATTGTATTGAATCTACACAGGAATGTACATTGAGGTACATTGAAAAAAAAACTAAGGGATGAACCCCCTCGTTATTTTTCTTTCTCTCACCCCACATTTATGAGGGGTGCATTCAATTGAAAGAAACGAGGAACACTTGGAAGAAGGGACAATATTAGAGTTAACATATTTTTGCCGGATAGGAAGCTTAAGGGGGTAAACCACACTATACATTTTTTATAATGTTGAATGAAAACTGGGGGGGGGGGGGGGGTTAGGGCAAAAGAATGGTGCATTTTTTCGACTTAAACGATTTTTATGATCGAGAATGTCTATGTGAAATTTTCTGCCGATTACGAATGTCACTGAGTTTTTCTCGAAAGCTGAAAACTTCGCCGGCTAAACAGGAAAAAAGCTTCTTTCCACATTTTTGACGATCAAAAATTAAAAATAAGAGGGTTCCGGGGGATATGAATGACGAATTCGTATTCGGGGGGTCAAAACACATCGATATGGATTCAGAAAAAAAATTGAAAATGCAAATTTCGTTACTGCATTATCGAAAAAAAAGTTTCTTCACACCATCGCCCCTCTTTGTTCTTCGTTTCGATTTTAAACTCCGCTTTGTCGGTATTTTCTTCGCAATCGTTTGCTATAAAAACTGCTGCTCGATTTGTCGATCTACGATAATTATTTATTTTTGGCCGAATTTCAAAGTCGGACCATCGCTTTGTGCGAACTTTTCCATTCTACAAAAATCAATTTAGCGTTTGTAGAAATATTTTGAATCAGCATATACATTTGAAATACAGAAAAAAGCAACTGCGATCAGAAATTTCAAGTAAGGGGTCGTTTACGTCCTCAAGCTTGCCATTCGGAAAAAAATACGTATGTTTTATTTTCACTCCACCCCCTCTCTTTGCAAAGTATTACCCTATTCATTCAATTGAATGCACCTTTCTAGATTTAGGGTGAGAGGAAGAAAAATGAAGGGGTGGTGCATCCCTTATTTTTTAATTTTTGCAATGTACTCACAGTGGATTTCTGATCGTTTGGCATGGAAAGAATTTTTGTGTTTACTTCACAGAAATCGGTGAACTGCTTGCGAGTGAAACTGCAAAATCAGCCCTTGACATGCTTCACTCCTAGGGGTGGTTTCACCCCTTAAAACAGTTTTACCACACGATAAAAAAATACGAGCCTAATAGGTTTCAATCCTTTACAAGATACTCGAGTTTTAACGAAATTGAAGGCGGACACCGAGTAATGTTTCTTGTGTGAATGTAAAAAGGAAATATCAACCTGGTCCCACGTTCGAAGTGTGCTTCGTGAAAAAATGAGCAAAGTAACAAAAAAAATAGCCGGAGTAAAGGAAAGGGAAGAAAGAGAAATGAATAATTTCGTGAACTCTTTGTGTACCTTTGATGGTATATCGTATGTGCTATACAGATAGAAAGGTTCACCCCCTTCTTTTTTCGGGAGGAGAAGCGAAATTGTCTTGCGGCTTCGCTTCCTCGCGGATCAGGATCTCTTAAGGACTCTCGGTGTTTGTCCGAGACAAAGAAAGCGTTCATTAAGGAAACGCATTAGCGGCTAGCTCTTCTTTTCCATCTTCTTCTTCTTCTTCTTACTCTTCATTTTCGTCTCATCGTGCATCTCCTCATCCCTCATTCGTTTCTCACTGCCTCTCAGAGTTTCATTCTTCGCAGGTACTTTCCTCCCTCATTTCTCCTGCTCATTCACCTCTAACCTCGTCCTTTTTGGCTGGCCCGACATCTCCTGCATTTTACGTCGAATCTGCTCGCTCCCTGCCGTGGAATGCATCGACGTAGGATTCGCTCGACCAAAAATCCTCAAGCGCATGTTTTTTTTTCATACCAATCGCATCCGCAAATTTGACGTTGCATATTTTCGTCGGCTGGAGTCTTGTAAACCCAAAAAAAGATTGCGTTCGTGTGATTGATATCTTGCATTGCGTGTAAACATTGTAAAGACAAGAATTAATTTTCATTTTAAGGGGGAGGTACCTTTAGGCGAGGACAAAATTTGCGGATTTTCATGATTTTTTTTTTGTTTAAGGAAACATTTTTTCTCCATTTTTGAGACTCGGGTATGTTTTATTACTACTTTCGGCTGTTAGATGGTATTTTTGAAAATTAACCTTTAAAAATGGTGGAGGTATGGCCACGGTCTTGTAAAGTGCATTTTCAAAACTAGCGGGACGTATAGGTGAAAAACTAATCGACCGATTGTGATGAAATTTGGTATGAATCTTTCTAACCTTATTGTGTAAAACATGACCCTAAATGTTCTTGATAATTTGAAAAAAACGTATTTTTTTTGCAAAATGTAGCAATTTTTTTCGGAAAATTCAATCCTTTTGTTTTAAAGCTTGCCAATTGATCACTTTTCAACATTTCCCACTTTTTCTTGGTTCATATTTTACGTATGAGTGTTAGTAAAAGAAAAATCTTCATTGGTTTTTTTTCAGTCTAATACCGCCGCAGCTACGTGTCACGCCGTCTGACGTCTGCCGCAATTCGTTCAAAAGTCTAAAATAAGTATTTACTAAGTGTAAAAATGGGGAAAAAATCTTTCCTTTAAAACAATCTATACATATTACACAAAGTGCAACTTTTTCATGGCATTGAAAAAATATAATCAGACTTTTCGGGCAATGAAAAACAGGTACATGTAAATAATATGAGTAAGTCTTTATTATTTTTTGAAAAATATTGATACATTGACGGTATATCATTGGGTTTGTTAGGACCTGTTTAGGTTTGTTTGTATAGTAATTGTCATATAATTTTTGTAATATATTTGTAATATAATTTGTAACATCATTTTTCAATTACTATCAAGATTATAATTGGGTAGGGAGAGGGCATTTTTCAACCGATGACAGGCATTCAGCATGTCGCAGCTCCCCCACTCTACTACAACACAGTGGCAGTGCAGTGGGGGTAGCGTTACTGTCGCGTGACATCCAACGGACCCCATACCCAGCCTACATCATAAACATATCCAGTTTTAAAAGCATTTTCAATGCTGAAATCATGAAAACCAGCAATTTTTTCCACGCCTAAACGCCCCCACCCCCTTAATTTTCCGAATTGATCGATATATATTTTTTTAAATTCATTGTGAACCAGTATTCCCAATAATATTGAGCAACTCAAGAATTATACTGGTAAGGTTTTCCTCGCAATAATAATTTACGACTTGGCGTTCTACGGTGAACGTCGTTCAAATGGGTTTCTTTTTTAATTGCAATGTAAGCTTTTATTTGACTGTAGACTTTGTATAAATTATATGCCAGCCGGAAGAATCGCCAAAGAGAATGTGAAGCTTGCGAATCAGCCACGTCACACCAAATACCTGCGCATTTGGTATTTTTACACATACATAGGTGTGGCTATGGGTTGTGATCGGACTATCGGGGAGCACGGAGCTGACCCTCGCATCAACCTCGCGGTAACCAGGCAAGAGGTGCTCTGCGATTCGCCACTCTGTCCCAGCTAGTGGTGCACGATCTTCGTGCACCGTTGTCTCGATCGCCATAATTTGCTACCTCCTCGCGTTCGTGAGCACGATCTAAAAAAGTCTATATATATATATTGAACAGCATCATATGCACATAATATACACCGTTCGGTCTTTGCCCCAGCACAATGACGTACCCGCGCACTCTTCGCGAGTCAGTCCAGAATCATCTACCACAAGGCTCACAATTTCAGAATACATTGAAAAAAAAGTAATACTCACATTAAAAAATTACGTAACTAATTACTAAAAACGGTTACTCCACGTAACTACCGCCTCTTCGATGCTTCATAATTATTAACGATGGAAGTTCTTCGAAGATTGAACACTCAATAACCACGAGTCCCCATCAAGGAATGTGCAGATTTCTGAAGCTTCGCCTTCTTCCATATCTTAAGGATACACATTTGCAACGTTTAAAAAATCGATTTTTTTTAACGATAGAACTATAGATGTAGAATACTTTTTCAAAAAGTTTTAAAGCGAAATTCGAAAAACTTCAAACGTTACAGCCCGTCAACGCTGTGCCTCACCGCTTTCAGAGTGCGCGTCGCAGGTAGAAGCGCGATCGCAAAGGGGCAGGCAGAGATGGGCAAAAAGTAATTAAATTAACGACTAACAATTATGATTACTACCTACTGTAATTGGTAATTTAATTACTTTGTAACGGATTGCGTAAGTAATTAGTTACCACAGGTACCTAGTGCAATTTAATTTAAATTCTATGTAAACTTTAAACGAGTTTTTCTTAAAACGGCATTTTCGAAATTGGCGTGCAGGATTACTCAAAAACTATTGAACTGAGTGAGTTGAAACTTGGTAGAAATATTGATGATATTAATGCCTTCTACTTTACGAGAATTTTTTTTTTTGAAGAATTACCAATGAAATTTCGTGCGTAAATGTAAATGCGTGCCATTCTCTTAAATTAGTATTTTCTTCATTTTAATTATTGTTAAATGTGAACTATGCATGTTCGAACTAAAACAAATTTTGAATTTATTTGCAAATCAAAGTCTACGGGAAGCTAGACTCGCTTCGCAATTCCCGCGGCAATCTTGCAGTAACGCTCGGCCACAGCTCCGCTATTTTGATGATAAATGAATTTTAGAAAATTGTTTATGTATTTAAATATAATATTAAAATATACCTACAGTTTCATAAATGTAGAGCAATGATATCTTAATTTTCTAAAATCCCTCAAAATTGGCTAATTTTTTCCCATCTAAATATTTACCCCGCTTTCAATTTGGCATGAGACGTTTCTTGAGGGACGGAAGAATTTTGCAGAAATAATCACTTGAATGAAATGGCAAGATTGTCACCGTTTTCCTAACCTACAGTATTTCTGCATTTTCTTACTTCAATGTTTTTATAGGACTTGATGGGAGATGCGCATCTGTGTACATCATCCTCTGGTGGTCAGGTGTCAGATACTCGATGACGGTGTGCCTGTCCATTTTATTGGTCCAAACTACTATGTCCTCGATCGTTTACCCCCCCCCCCCCCTCTTTTTATAGTGTTACCGATTGTTTGCCAACTTCCTGTTTGTAATTGCCTTATTTTCTTTTTCTTCTTTACAAGAATCTCGTAAAAGAAGGTTGCTTCAATAAAATGGCAATAATGTCACGGTTGTTCTAGTCCTACTTAAGGGGTCTTCTCACTTTAGACGCCAAAAGAGGCTATATTCGTGATTTTTCTGGATCGGTTTATATTATAGATATTGATATAAAAGTTGTTACACTTAAGGGGCTATACCAGCGTGACACTAGAAAATCGATTTTTTTTCCTTTTTCGACAGTTTATACTTTCAAGAATATTATTATCATTTATGTCATTTTTATCAATATCATGTTGTCTTGCAAAAATCGAAAATTAAATCTTTAAACGGTTTTTTCTCGAAATAAGATTTTTCAAATTTGCTGACATTGTAACTCAAAGAGCAATTATCCGATTGACTTGAAATTTGAGCTGGGTACTCTTGAATATATTTACTCTACAATGACGTAGGATAATTTTTATTGGATGAAAATTGACGATTTGGCATTGAGAAAAACGACCATTTTATCGGCAGGAAAACAGACTTTTTTCATAACTACGCCATTTTGTAAGATTTTGATATTTTTCGAAAATCCTACGTCATTGTACAGGACATACCTTCCAGTTTCACGAAATTTTTTCCTTTTTCGGATACAGCTACTCAATCGGCCGGAATCATGTCAGCAGTGGAGAAACTTTTTTTGGCGCCTCCGAAGGCCGCGCATAAGTCGCTTGGATCTCAAGATTTTTCTATGAAAAAATTATGTAATATAGGTCAAATATAGCCAAATATATTCTTAATTTTCCGAAACATTTAATTGAGTACTTTTCTTCCAAAAAATTCCCGAATGTCACCCAAATTTTCAGCGTCCACACTGGTATATCCCCTTAATAAATACGTTTTCGCAACATTTTAAAATATTAAGTTATTTATTTAAATCACTATTTATAGACGAAAATGGTAGTTAAAAAAATGTCCTAAAAAAATGGTAGGTCTGCGCTGTTGATGAAATCGCGGAGATGGATCATCCGAAACAAAAAAATCAAACGGTTTTAGATTCAGTATGTTAATGGCTATAGCGCATATCATACGATTTTTCATATATGCAAAAATTACAAAATGGCGGACATTTTTCGAAAAAAAACACGTTTTTTCACCGTTTGTGGCAAAAAATAGTAAATATCAAAATGTAAAGAAATCCTTTGTATGCGCTATAGCTACAGTTGCAAAGAACATGTGGTTAAAATTTCATAAGGATCGGTTCAGTAGTTTCGAAGATTTTATCAACAAGCCGTCGAAAAACGTTGTTTCGAGAAAAACGCGTTTAAAGTTTGTTTGGGTTACATAAATACATGACATTTTTTTTTTAATGTATTTCGAAAGTGTATTTATTAAGTGTGACAACTTATATATAAATATCCATAATTTAAACTTATCAAAAAATTATAAAAATAGCGTTTTTAGCGTCATCAGACCTTTTTTAGCATCTAAAGTGAGAAGACCCCTTAACATCTGAATTCCTAATACACGAACGATTCAATTCAAAAGAATACACGCTTATATGTGTATGTACATATTTATCTTCACCCTGAGAAAATTATCCAATTGCAATAATTAGCATATTGTTTATCGAACATTGAACTAAAAAAAATCGCAAACACCGATTCCCGAACATCGTAAAAAAAAACCAAGAAAATCGCAAATACAGATTCTCCGACATTTTACACACACATTGTTATATACACACAGATACATCGTGCGTTCGTGCTTGACGTTTTATTACCTTAACAAGCACTTATCTTTATATAACGATAGATAAGATCGTGGCTGAGAAGTGCGCAAAAGGGAGGTTCGACGAGGGCACAATCTCTCGATGTCGATATCCTTTCTGTGAGAAGCTCTACTATAATCGCCGTCTGATCTCTACGATAGTACAGACTAGACCCTCTCGTGCTCCGATCCCTTTTGTCTCCACTTTTCAATACTTCCTAATCTTCACAACCAAGAATAAGAATAATAAATAATAATTCCTTTCCACCCCTCCCTCCCGCTATTAATTCCGCTGTCATCGAGATTTGGTCGAATGTGAAAAATGTGCATGTTTCCATGGCAAAATCGCAGTAAAATAAATCGGAAAAATTGATTATCCCTGTTTCATTAATAAGCCGTGGGAGTGAAACAAAAATTTAATAGGGATCAGGTATCGCGGTGTACTTATTCGAACTAATAAATATATTTACGGAAGATCGAGAGTATCTTCGATCGCGACATCAGCGAAGAGCCGGGCTCTCAAGTACGTAATACTTATTGGTACACGATAAGTACTATTATATACAGTTATATACATTTACATGTACATACATACATATTATATACATATACATATGTACACACACACACCCATATATATATATATATATATATATGAATGAGAATGGGGCGCCTTCAGCCCCACGAAGAACACGATCCCTCGTGGCCACCACCGTGCATCACTCTTGGCTTTGCCTTCTCGCATAGCCCGGGTTTCGAACGGCGTGTAATTTACGAGCTCGATGTGACCAGCGCGAGGAACGGCTTATCGACCGATTCCGATCGGTCCGAGAGGAGGCGACTCGCACTCAGCCTTCTCTCTCTCTCTCTCTCTCTCTCTCTCTCTCTCTCTCTCTCTTTCTCTCTCTAGTTCTCTCTTTACCGCTCGTCTTCCAAGGTAATGCAAAAAAGCGCTTGGAGATCGCGAGGTTGTTACCCGGCCGAGTAATGAGAGAAAATCGCGCTAGTACTGGGGAGTTCGAGGGGGATGCTGAAGAAAGAGGAAGAAGCTCAAAGACCGGAGGGGTGGAAGGTTACGAAGGAAGCAAGATCTAAGAGAAATATGAAACGGAGAGTATCTATGGAGAAGATTGCCCTGCCGGTCCTCGGATCCATGAGGAACGGTCAAGTCAACCAAAAATAGATAATAACATATGTACTTTGGAATTTTGGGCTTCCAGGTAGCATGTGCACGAACCTCCCCATTAGAATAAAAATTTATTTTTTTGTATGCTGCAGTAGGGACGTAAAAAATGACGTCCGCGAAAACTCTGCAGGCCTTAGCGGCTAAATACAATAGTGATTAATTCATGGAATCAACGCATTTAAGGGACTACATCAGTGTGAACGTTGAATATTTGGGTGATTTTCGGGATTTTTTTGGAAGAAAAGTACTCAATTAAATGTTTCGGAAAATTAAGAATATATTTGGCTATATTTGACCTATATTACATAATTTTTTTGTAGAAAAATATTGAGATCCAAGCGACTTATGCGCTGCCTTCGGAGGCGCCAAAAAAGGTCCTCCACTGCTGACATGATTCCGGCCGATTGAGTAGCTGAAACCGAAAAAGGAAAAAGTGTCGTTAAACTGGAAGGTATTTCCTGTACAATGACGTAGGATTTTCGGAAAAAATCAAAATCTAACAAAATGTCATAGTTATGAAAAAAAGTCTGTTTTCTTGCCTATAAAATGGTCGTTGTTTCAATGCCGAATCGTCAATTTTCATCCAATCAAAAATATCCTACGTCATTGTAGAGTAAATATATTCAAGAGTACTCAGTTCAAATTTCAAGTCAATTGGATAATTGCTCTTTGAGTTACAATGTCAGAAAATTTGAAAAATCTCATTTCGAGAAAAACGCGTTTTAGTACGAGCGCGCAATCTTGATTTCTATAGATTTTGTTCAAATTTTAACCAGACATTGTTCATATCATAATGCCTGTTTGAGTGAAATTTCAGACCAGTCGACTATTTAGATTGGGAGATAATGGGTTTTGAAATTGCAACTTTCAACACTGCAGGGTCTGCATTGAAATTTAGACAGAATAATTTTCCGTAAAAAATATTTGTCCCTTATAATAAAAACACCTATGGCAACACCGCAGAACAGTATTGTTCAATATTTCGAGAAAAAAATAATTATCGTGTTCCTAAAGTTAAACATTTTGTCATAAAAAAATATTTGCGTAATAAATATGAATATTTTATATTGTTTATGTTACCTTCATTCACAAATAAAAGTGTTGGTTCATTCATAACTAATTAAAAACTTTGTTCGATTAAAAATTATTTCCAAATAAAAATTCGTATTGCGGTATTATTTTAAATTTGCCGCGCAAACTCACGTCATTGGATACGTGGAAGGATGCGGTGTTGCCATATGTCTTCTTATTATAGGGGACAAATATTTTTTGCGGAAAATTATTCCGTCCAAATTTCAATGCAGACCCTGCAGTGTTGAAAGTTGCAATTTTGAAAGCCATTATCCGCCGATCTAAATAGTTGACTGTTCTGAAATTTCACTCAAACATGCATAATGATATGAACAATGTCTGGTTAAAATTTGAACAAAATCTATTGAAATCAAGATTTCGCGCTCGTACTACCTTAAAGATTTAACTATCGATTTTTGCAAGAGAAAATTATATTTACCATGAAAACAGCTAATTACAGGATATTCTTGAAAGTATAAACTGTCGAAAAAGGCAAAAATAATCGATTTTTTGAAAGTTTCACACTGATACAGCCCCTTAACCCGCATCATACAGGGAATCCGTGAGGATCACACTTTGGAACGGAAATAATAACAGTTCTCGGTTAGATCAGAGCTAGGCGTAAAGCGACGAATAACAAGAAAACTGTCGCGGCCACGTATGTTCCATAAAAAATATAGGTTACGGGACATTTCGAGCAGATTTCATCAATTCAATCGACTCATTTTTGCGTTCGCTAGCCGCGTCTGCGATCTCTCTTGTTACAATATGCACATTGCACATACACCGCAACACACGATTACAAATACGGTAAACAAACACATGCTTTGCATGTATCGAAAGCACCTGAATACAGCGTTGCCACGGACATTGCCAGAATTATGAAATGGCGGCCTGTGACAACTCAAGTCAAATCTGATTGCGATTTTACTTCACTTACCAAACTATAATACAAATAGTTAACACACGCACTTCTCAAATAATTATTTTTTGTATCATGTTTATTTTTATACCCAATTACATTAAATTTTGTTTTTTTTCAGATTCGATAATTTATAGATTTTCTGTTGACTAGTCAATCCGCTAGTACTCCCTTAATACACCCGACAATGGCGAATGATTTTGTTTTTAGTTTGAAGATGAAATATGAGTGATTCGGATTTTTGTTGGCATCGCTAAGTCGTTGGGCAGGTGATTGGCCTGTCATACGAGACGGAAGGCAACAAATTAAAATTCAGCCTTCGGTCGAGGCTCAAATATAGGTAATTATTTAGAACCCGAAATCCACCGAATACGCGTGCATGGTTTTTTTAAATAGTTTTTTTCTACTGTTTTGTAAGGATCGAAGACGGTGAATAAGGAGAAGCATTTTTTGAGTCGAAAAAAAAGTTTGTTTTTGTTTTGGTTACCCAAATGAATGGAGAGCCCGCCAGAGTAGATGAGCTGTCAAATCGTCCTAAATCGACATTTTTTTATAAACTAGAAAAAGTAATCGAATATTTCTGGTTTTCACCGTGATATTTGTTCGGAAGAAGTTTCATCAAAACAGAATCAGCGCTCGAAGATTTTCGTTTCATTCTTAAATGGTCATTTCGGCATCTTCCACGTTTTTTCAAAAGAAGAAAAAATTACTACGCAACATTCGCATCCGTTTCCCCGTAATTAAATACGGATCCACGCTTGTACAACTTCGCGGTAATTGCGAAATCGAAGGCTGTTTTATTCGAATATTATCCGCAGACTGTCATAATTATCGTCAGCGATTAAGCTTTGTTCAACCGATCGTAAGAACGCATGAAGTTACGACAAAAGGACTGTGAAAAATGGCAACACAAGTCGGACAAACAATTTCCGAAGAGCCATCCATCAATCCTTCCAGGCTCGTCTTTAATTTTTTCGTTATTTTTGGCTCTTTTTTTTACCGCGATCCACCAGGCTTCGGCTAATTACTTTATTTACTACGATAAACGGGGCGGCGTCGCGAGGATGGGTCACGCGGTGCATCGTATAAAGGACGACTCGCTAAAGCGGCCATACACGCTCACTCGCAAAAACTTGCTCAGACATACAAAAGCGATTCTCTCCCTGTCTATAAATAAACCAGTTTCTGAATCGAGGCAATTTATTACTCGACGTATCACGCATCACGGTAACGAGGAATAATGGCTATAAACAAACGTTGTATTCCTCAGCGTAGATTCGCAGGTGTATTCCCATACACATGCATTCGTGATATAAGGACGCAACGAATGTACGAAACCGTGCCGTATACACGCCTAGGTATACGGGGACACTAAATACCAATATGAGAAGATCCGTCTGAGCTTATGGGATCCTGCCATCTATATATTAATATATATGTATATTCGTCCTCCGGATTTACAGTTCCACGTATTTATCCAATTAGCTGGATTATATGCAAACAAGCGCGATATATGTTTGTTAACGACTGGGACAATAAAGTTCGAGGAATAAAAATTAGGCGATGTTTAACGAGAGAACATGCACCAAAGATTGAGATTTCGATCGGATATTGCGCTTGGCCTTGTTTCGAGGAAAGACTGCACTTTTCTATTGCTCTGAGGAACACTTTCGAGTCCTCGATAATTGTGGCGGGGGGGGGGGGGGTGTCTTCGGATTTTTGTCCGGTCAGCTGTTTTTATGGGAATCTATGGGAGATGCGGATCTGTATACATGTCCGTATACATCCCCTGGTGGTCAGGATCCTCGATGATGGGGTGCCCACCCATTTTATTGGTTGAAGGGGTCTTCTCACTTTAGACGCTAAGAAAGGCTATTTTCATGAATTTTTATAGGTTTATATTATAGATATTGATGTAAAAGTTGTTACACTTAATAAATACACTTTCGAAATACATTTAAAAATTTATTTATTCAAGTCACTATTTATAAACGAAAATGGTAGTTAAAAATGTCCTAAAAAATTGTAGGTCTGCGCTGTTGATGAAATCTCGGAGATGGATCATCCGAAAAAAAATCAAACGGTTTTAGATTCAGTATGTTAATGGCTATACCGCATATCATACGATTTTTGATATATGCAAAAATAAGAAAATAGCGGACATTTTTCGAAAAAACCGAAAAAGGGCTGTTTTCACGGTTTTTGGCAAACAAAATAGTAAATATCAAAATTTAAGAAAATCCTCGATATGCTCTATAGCTGTAGTTGTAAAGAATATGTGTATACAATTTCATAAGGATCGGTTCGGTAGTTTCGAAGATTTTATCAACAAGCCGTCGAAAAACGTTGTTTCGAGAAAAACGTGTTTAAAGTTGGTTTGGGTTACACAAATACATATAAAAAAAATTTAATATATTTCGAAAGTGTATTTATTAAGTGTGACAACTGTTATATCAATATCTATAATATAAACCTATCAAAAGATTCACGAAAATAACCTTTTGTAACGTCTAAAGTGAAAAGACCCCTGAAACTACTGTCCTCGATCGTTTTCCTCCTCCCCCCCCTTTTCCGGTGTTACCGATTATTTTCCGACTTCCTGTTTGTATGTGCCTTGCTTGATTTTTCTTCGCGATGTGTTTTCGTGGACACGGCTGTCAAATTATTCTGGTTTACTAAAAGACCTAAAAGAAGGGTACGGAGGATTGAAGTATTAATTTTTACGAATATCCACTGAAATGTCCTATTAGGGTTGTGATTCGAAATAATAAAAAAATCGCTGTTTACTCGGTTCGAAGAGGAAATGTCTTGATTTGCTGATAGCTTGCGAGAAGTTTGCGTGACAAAATTTTGGAAAAATAGAGTTATGTCGATTGGGATACAATATCCATAAGTCGAATTTCCATAACCGAATATCCGTAAGTGCATATCCATAAGTCGAATATCCATAAGTCGAATATACATAAGTGAGTATACAGTAGAAATGAGTACCAGATATGGCGGGAGGTAGAGGAAAAGTGAGTATTGAGGAACCCAATCAAACTCAAACAACCCATACAAACCCGAACAAAATCACGTATCTCTATCTCCCGCCATTTCTGGCACTCATTTGTACTCTATACTCACTTATGGATATTCGACTTATGGATATTCGACTTGTGGACATTCGTATTTATGGAGATTCAAATTATGAATATTCGACTCATGGATATTCGTATTTAGGGGCCGTACACAAATTACGTGACGCAAAATTTCCCAATTTTTACCCCCCCCCCCCCCCCCCCACGTAACGGGACCGTAACGCTTTACCAGAACTCCCCCCAATTCCGATACGTAACGGGTGCTTTGCCGTCAATGATTGCGATTTATTCATAGACATAACTTATTATGAAAGGATCGGGTTTATACTCATTTTATGAAGTATATATTCATCTACTTTTATACCAATTCTTATGACAAAATCTTGAAAATTAACCGAGATATATGTCTTGATTTGACGGGGAAAAAAAGTTCTCTTCATTGTCCCATCGATATCTTTATGAAAGGTTATCTGTAAATGAAAAGTCAACAATTTATCGATATCTATACAAATGTAGCTATCGTTATGCGTAGCCGTTTTTTATTTTGGTTTTTTTTAAATGCCGATAGCTTGAACATTTTTTTCTACTTTCAAGGCCCTTTTTCTGTATTCAAGCAGTCTTTAAAAATAGTAATTATCAAATGTTAAAACGCGGATACGTACAGCCTTAGTCACGGCGATTACAAAAATGTTTTTTGAAAAATCGAAAATCGGTTGATAAGTTTTGAAGTATTCGCTCGGACAAGGTCGAAAAAACTAGTTTCGAGAAAAACGCGTTCAAAGTTTGCGTTCCGTGTTTCTTGATATAAAGTCACGATTTTTTCAAGGATATTGATACTTACATTGAAGTATCTAGTCGCGGGCGATATGACGGTTCTTCACCTTCATGATAGTTCACAAAATAATAAGAGCCTTTATCTACTGTAAATGGTATCTACTGTAATCTACTGTAAATCTACTGTAAAGCTTTATTTACTGTAAATGATGCCACACCTGTAAGGACTAAGGGCAGTAACCGGTCGTGCTACCCGTTCTAACTAAAGTGACTATAACTCCGTCAATTTTCAGACTTGTGTAAATAAAAATGTTGCCAACATATTTTTCAATACATGTACATTCAAGAATTATTTTTAAAAAATGTCCTTCAAATTTTGTTTGGGGGATGTGGGAAAGCTACCGTGCAAGTTCTTGCACAGTGATTTCCCCTCTTAACTGACATTGCGTATAGAAAGCCGTGAGCTGTTCACGGTAAAATGGCACTCGAGGTTTAAATAAAAAAACTTAAACATGCGTAAATTTTGCTTTTTCTGGCAGTTTTAAAATCGTGACGTAACGCAAACCTTGACCCCCCTCCCCAAATTACGTTACGTAATTTACGTACGGCCCCTTATGGATATTCGTACTTATGGATATTCGACTTACGGATATTCGACGACAGTGAGATTTATTGTTTATTTCTTCCGGATGAATGCATCATTTGGCATGGCAAGTTCGGAGATTTGGATAGATGGTGGAAGACCATTTTCGCACACTAGCGGAAAAGGCATATCAAGATCATTTCCATTTCCAAAATTGATACATATCATCTCAGCATCGTATCCTAAAATTACCAGCATAGTTTCAATCAGAAAAAAAATGTCCACACAGACACTATGATTTTACACCATTCGTAATATTTTCTGTCGGAGCATGAGAACGGGAGAATTGAGTTTCTATTTTTATGCGCAAGTATACTTGATTGAGAACATAGATTATTGAAGTGAACTCCAATTTTCGCCATACGCCTAGAATGGATTTCCTAAAGTTCGTTAAATTGTCTATAATTTACGCGAAAGAAACATTGTAGAAATTTATGCTAATTGGTACCCTTGGGCGTATCGTCCTTCCCGGCAACTCCAAAGACCTCGAATCCTCGAGATGATGGAGCGCTACGTTGTTACCTGTCAGTCGTTTCGTAGCGAGAAAAACGAGTTTTTCCGGAGAACCGAACGATTTTCGGCCGCGAAAATTCGAAGCTGCACTCGCAGGAATTATTTCGTGGCGCTTGAACGGCCTACACGAAAGCTTCAGAAAAATGTTGCTTCGCAAATGCACGTGTCAGGCACGCCTACGCGTTGTTCACTTTCGTGCTGCGAGACAGATGGCAGGTATTTGTCTCATCGCGAGCAAAGTTTCATTCTCGAGAATCTTCCCCGTCATTAGAGCCAATGTGATGCTCACCCACACTCGGACGCGTGTTTCCGGGCATTTAAATTCTCACGGCACATCGGGAGGTCTCGAATCATCACGAGCATCCTAACGCTTATGCGACAAGCAGAGTTGAAGAAGCCCAACAAAGTGCTGTAAAACTTGCATACAGTTTAATGAAACGAGCTATAATTACTTTTCTCAGGAAAACATTCTATAATAAGCGAGCGTTACCGTTTATCTTCAACGCGGTCCTCTAATTTCTCGGCTGTTTTTTTACGGCTTTTTCAATAATTTTTTACGGGCAAAGCATCGAAATAATCAATCCATTGTTTTTGCATAATCTTTATTAATATTTAAATAAGCTTTACACATTTTTTGAAGTCAAAATGTATAATAGAATAAACGTTATAGTGGCCGACAGGAAGACATCAAGTAAAAGAGGTGCTTGACGGTGACCAAGATTGCGGCTGTTCTGCTTATCTGAAATCAAAAAACCAAACGGCATTTTAATCTTCATATTTAAGACTAGCGATTGAACTAGAGCGAATTCTAAATTACAAAAATTGGTCTTTTTATACACTTTTGAAAATTACATTCTATTTTTTACTCATTTTTTCTTAAGTTTTTCGCGCGTACAAAAAAAACTATCGAAGCAATCATGATAATCCTAGTTCAATCGCTGGCTTATAACATATTAAAGATGCTGTATAAATTTGAACAAGATCGGTGCAGTAGTTTCTGAAATATCGTGGTCACCGTTTCGAAAAATGGTGTTTCGAGAAAAACCGCGTTTGAAAGTATACCTGCTCCGTTCCAGGGCCGTAACTTGTGAACCACTTCGAATATCGAAAAATCCTTTGGCACACATTTTCTACACATGTTGTCGATGTGATTTATGAAAAAAAATCGATTTTTTCGACCCGAGAAACTAGAGGACTGCCTTAATAGGCATAAACGTTTTTTCATTTTCATTGTTGCTAAATAGAAAGACCTGACAGCGGCACAATTTTTATGCATTTAGTATAAAATATCTTGGCTTACTGAATATTTACTGTATTTATATTCATATACATGCACACACTACTGTAGTCTAGCGAGCTCGAAGATCATGGCATCGTTGCAAGCCCAGCGAATTTTTCTCGTGATATTTAGCATGAATGGAAATACGAAATTTGAGCTGTGGCCCGAATAATGGAACAAGTGCAACATAAAGGCAATTAGCAATTTGACAATTTGAAATTATGACCCGTGCAAAAAGAGAAAACAAAAAGAAGAACCATGTAAAGCTTATTAAGGGGAGGGTAGGGGTTTCAGCGTGAAAAAAAAAACACTTTTTTGCGATTTTATTTCATCTTCATGGATAGAGTAAATTTATTGAAACCTTTTGTACATTGTTAAGTGTCATTTCAAGAACATTCCGCGAAATTTGTACGCGAAAATATCCACAAACAAACCGGTCCGCTTTTTTTCTCGAAACCACTTTTTCAAAGTCCGTGTTCACTGCCATTTGAAAACTACATGACCGATTTATTTCAAACTTGGTACACACTTTCTACATATGAAATACCTCACCCCAACGGTTAATTTGAGATTTTTTTCTACATTGAGTGGGTTTTCCACCCCCAAAGGGGCGGAACTTTTCGTAATAAATTGCACTTTTCACTTTACATGACCACCAAAAATTTAGAAAGGAACAAAAAAATTATCAAAGACCATTGGAGGGAGGATTTGATGATACTTTGACTAAATTTTAGTGATACTTGATTTCAGATAATTTCTTGCTGAAGGCGTTCATGGAAAAGCATTGTCACCGGCTTGTTTGTGGATATTTTCGCGTACAAATTCCACGGAATGTTCTTGAAATGACACTTAACAATGTACAAAAGGTTTCAATAAATTCACTCTATCCATATAGATGAAAAAATTCGCAAAAAAGTGTTTTTTCTTCACGCTGAAACCCCTACCCTTCCCTTAACAACGAAAAGGTGGCACATCGTATCGTGAATCGTTGAATTGATGAATTTCACTTCGATGAATTGGTAATAAAAGTTTTTTTTTAATTCTTACAACGAATTTTTTATTTTGTTCATTTACTCATTTTCATCTAGCAATATATATATACCCACATATATATATAAAGTTGTATGGTGTGAAGCGGGCCATCAAATGCGATAAGGTCAAGGTCAGTATCGATGATACAAATCTAAATATCTCGGATCACTACCAAATATTTGGTTTGAAAAAATGTACTATTCCATGTAAAAAAGTGGAGGTGACCTTCACTGTGCGTCAGTGCTTCCACCGAAATAAAAAAAAAAAAAATAGGTCGCATTTGATGGCCCCCTTCACACCGTACAACTTCTGTCTGGAACATTTTTTTGTGACGTCGATAATGACCGAGTTAGTTCGGGTGGCAGAGATAAGAGACATCGCCAGCTCTAGTCTGCTCCAGTCGCTTCGTGGCGCTAGCGTTGCTAGACATTGCTTAATTTAAATCGTTATATCTCTGAAACTAGACGGTCAAAATTCATGATTATTTCACGGTGTAAAACCGTGCACTCTTTGATTGCCAATATCTCGAATACAGAACGGCGAATCCTTTTAAAATGCTGCAGCCATGTACCGACCAACATAACCTCAAAAATGTTCGAACTCAGTTTTCTCATAGATGGTAAAGATTGTTTACGAGAAACAAAGCATTACGCTCTGGAGAATTCTCTGACGCGGAGCTTGACGACTTTATTGTACCCTAAATATTGTTAATCTCTGAGAGATCGCTGTTTGAAAATTTCATTTTCCACGTCGCCTTGATCATCGATATACTTTGTACTTCCGATCATTATTGCTGATCGGTATCAACGTTGAATTTTGTACAATGTAAGTATAGCTAGTCATTCCGTTGCCATTGTCATAGCTGGAATCGAAATGCCAACATTATCTGTTTTTAACACCCTTCACAATTGTTGTAATAATCATACGGTAAACATTAGCAATCAAATATTGTATGTCCATTTTATGGATTATGAATGGATAAAAATTATCACGTTCGAATTAACAAAATAATCCAACGAATTGAGTCATTGGAGCCATTCCCCTCACCCCATTTTGCAGCTCCCACGGTCGTCAATCTTCCCATCGCTACCTGGGTGCCTTAATGCATCTGGCCACCATGTAATTTTTTTTTCATTTTTCAATTATTTTTTTCTAATAAACCCTGAACTGTTAAGAACAATGTAAGCCATAGTACGTATTGAAAAACGCAAAATTGACCAAGTTACAGTTATTTTTCGGCAGGAAGGTTGAGCCGCTGCGGGCGGTCGACCGTGCGCTGAATAACCGCACATTTACTTTCTTTTGCGATTATCTCGAAACTACATTTTTTGAACTGGTACTGTCGAAATATCGTGAACTATCGGTCCGATTGCTTTCAAATTTTTACACAATACTTTTAGATACATTATCTAAAATGTCACGTAGGATTTTTGCGATAACTTGATTAGTTATTGTTTTATTATTGCTTTTGCTCGAAAAATTTCGGTGAAAAATACAATTTTTTTTCTTCCGCTCACCATAATTTTTTTAATGGTCGAAAAAAAACCGCTACTCTACATTGTAGCGGCACTACTCACGTATGAGCTGATTTTTTTTCAGATATGACACGACCGGGTAACAGCTGGGACAACGACCGCGCCTATCGTGCGGAGGGCCTCCGCGGCAATGTGCATAACGGCGCCATTTTTTAATATTTTGAACGGAAATTTATTAACGTTATTCTTAAAGCCCTTTCTGACGTTGTGTAAAAAAATAAAAATATTCCGGCCCAAACTTTCGAGTTTATTATTTTTTTAAAAATATGCCCATTTTTCGATCGGCCAAGGTGGCCAGACGCCTTAACTTTCGGAAAACGCACGTGTACACCAAACCTGCTAGCAACATGCTCACCGAACTTCTATTTTTTTAATCAGCTCAATACCTAGACATCTAATAAATTTATTATCGTTTATCGTGTTTATTCATCAGGCCCTTTGGGAAAACTTCATCTTTTTTTTTCATTTGGTAGTACTGAAAACATCTTTTGCATATGCCACGAGAACAAGAATATTTCGTGGGTGGAGCGAACGCGGATACACGTATCCAAAAGACGAGTGACGTTGATTGACGTCCAGCGGGCCTTTCGAATTATTATGGGTATCCGAAAAATTGAGAATTTTATACATACACACACATATTATGGTACGTTTCAAATTTATGCGTCACGAGACCGAATACACTCATACAAACATTTACCCACGAAGCTATAATTTTTTTCATACGCGGCTGACACCTCGAATTAGTGTGTCATTTGATATCACATCATCGGTTCAGAACCAACGTACAAATTATGCGAATGTCAAAATTTGACTTCTCGCGAAGGCGGGTTCGACTTTACGTACATCACGATTTCCCAATTTCTCCAGAGACGCTTTTTATAAAGACTCCCGTTTTTTTCCGCATCATCGAACAAACCACGAACGATGGTACAAAAAAGAGATTATAAAAGAAAAATACCTGTTCTTTTCTCGCAATACGAGAATTCGGAATGAAAAATAGAAAAATGTTGCCGAGATAGCGACGCACAGGGGCGCCGCAAGCTCATGGTCTTTTACCGCTGCACAGTCGGAGAGGGCGCTGTATATTTCTTCTATTGTCTAGCCACGGAGTTTCCTATTGTTTCTGGAATTTATCGCTTCACGGGAAGTTTGGCTAGCTGGCCCATGCTGAAGCACGCGGGGCGCTTTCATCTTGCCAAGGAAGAGAGATAGATTCCCATATATATATATATATATATATATATATATATATACACACACACATGTCGCTTCTCTCTCTCGTTCTAATTCTCGCGCTGGAAGACGCAGACAGTGAGAGAGAGAGAGAGAGAGAGAGAGAGAGAGAGAGAGAGAGAGAGAGAGAGAGAGAGAGAGCCATAGAGCGAGGGAGCGTCGGCGGTGTCGGCATAGAGAAGCATCCGGGCACGATAATTACTACTTCACCAAATTATTTATGCCCGAAATAAATCAAGTGAAAGCTTAATTGCTTTCCTCGAATCCGATAATTCGTTGCGTGTGTACTCGATTTTACGTTTTCCAACATAGGAAACAACGCTAAAAGACGGTAAAATTATACGGGTGTATTTCTCAAAGTGTTCCACACGTGTGATACATAATACTGCTTCTTCTCGATTTATTGAGCACATGTACTATTTCAAAATACGAATTATTCCCGATACTGAAAACTTTAGAGTTTATATACAGGGTGCTTGGCGAATGGACCGACACATTTTTTGGGGCTTGAGGGGGTCATTTGCTAATTTTATCACCCTTAGACCCTATGTCCCAAGTGTCACGGTAATTGAGATATGATTTTTTTAATTACCCGAAATTTGGAAATTTAAATCGTCATAGCTTCTTTTTTTTGGTCGTTGTAATAGCACGAAATAACTTTTGCTGTATTCTGCAATATATGTTTGTTATAAATAAATCATTATTTGATACAATTGGTTTAAAAAAAATGAACTCTTGATAAAATGAAAAAAATTTAACTCCTAAATACATGATAAAAAAAAACATTCTCTTTGTCGTTCGTGTAGAAACTTTCTCATTCTAATTCATTAGAAATAATGAATTATTTCTATGACATGTAGCATACCGTTGGAAAAGGGTATAAACTAGAGAACTTTTTAAAACAAACCTAAGTTCAAAATAGTTTTTAGTATTTTTTATAATTAATTTAGAAGTTGACATTTGTCATACGTTTACGCATTCTTAAGACTTCTTGGAAGCTCATGTGTCATTTTCTTGAAACCAGTTGTATCAAATACTGATTCAGTTATAATAAACATACATTGCAGAATACAACAAAAGGTATTTCATGCTTTACAACTGCAAACAAAAAAATTATGACGATTTGAAGTTTTCGGGTAATTAAAAAAAACGAAAAAAAAAAAAACATTTCTTCGTTACCGTAACACTTAGGACAAAGGGTCCAAGGGTGAAAAAAGTAGACCCCCAAAAAATTGAAAACAGTAAACCCCTAAAAAAATCGTGTTCGTCCGTGCGCCAATTTTAATTTTGGGTATTTATTAAAAAAATGTTCACGATTATGAATACTTTGGAATATACACAGGGTGGCCCGAAAAGTGACGAAGAAAAGAAAAATCTAGATGCGTCGTGTTCAATACCTTCTTTGACTTGTCGATAATAGGGCATTTTTGATTTTTCTTTGAGATTCCCTGTGACGTAGTTCTTTCGCGTTTTTGTTTGGGCTTTCTCTTAGAAATTTGTTTCGCTTTGTTTAAGTTGAAAGCTTGGGATAATTTTTTTTATTTTTCCGTTTGTTACTGTCCTTGCGATTTTTTCATTTATCTTTTCCTTACGATGTGTATTGTTGAGCAGTAAATAAATTACCAAGTGGATACTGACGTAAATGCCTCAGATTCTGATCAAAAGTTGAAGAAAAAACGTGCAAGAATATGTCACTAAAGTTTGAACGATAAAAATAAATACATATGCTAGTCTAATTGACTCTCAGTCGGTTTGAAAAGCTTCTAATTATAAGAGGAAAGTACATACACGAAAGAGGAAAAAACCTATGCGACAGGAAAACTAGCGATTTTTTTGAAGTGCAATTTGAAGTGCAGTTTTTTTTTTGATGCCCGGAATAGATGACTCTATGTAAGTTTACAAAAAAAAATATTTTCTTCGTGTAAACTGAAATTGAAACTTTAAACGCGTTTTTCTCAAAATGGCATTTCTGAAGTCGGTGACCAAGATTACTCGAACACTGATGAACCGATCTTCTTGAAATTTTGCAGGCTTATTTAATACATAAAAATGTAGTCTTTAATCGTTCGATTTTTTTCGTTAAAATCGAACCATTAACTTTGACTGTCCGCCATTTTGTGAAAAATGAATATTTTTTAAAATCCTCCGATTAAAGACTAGTTTATACTTATATTTGACTAAATCCATCCGCATTTTTTTTTTTCAGATGATCCACTTCGCCGCAATGTTGGTCACCGCAAACCGTGTATATAAAAACATTATTTCATTGACGGCCATTTGCCACTAAACAATGTAATATTTTACAATAAAAAAATTACTGAAAGTTCTTCAAGATGTGTTCTTTAAGATGGTATCCCAGGTAAGAAATTAAAAGGCTGACGATGGAAACAAGCTTGTGTGAGCCTTGTTTCACCGAGCCTGAGTGAGACAGACCTGGCCCAGGTTTCATTGCATCGTTTGGAGCAGCCTGGAACCAAGACTGGCTGCTTAGCCTAAACTCAGGGTTATTTCAAGCTTTATTCAGCCGGTGAATTTTGAGGCTGATAAATCAAGGCTGGATGCAGGTTTGTTTCAGGTTGTGATAAAATAAAATAAGTTTAAAATAATATTTTTTCTGTACTTTTATGAAAAAAAATTTAGCAATAAATTTGTCGGCTGCGAAGGCACGAAAAACGAAAGCGAAGGAGGCAGCTCAGTACATTTAAACATATGCTCTTATCGATATTTATGAGGTACACAAAAAAGTATATACGAAAATAAAAGTACGCAATAAAATAAAGTAATGTTTTTTAAAAGATTTTTTATATATATTTTGTAACAAATAATATAACAAATAATAAATATATATAACAAATCAAATGAATTCTTTACAAATTTGTTAAATTTACCCCAATGTAGAATATAGAAAACTAAAAACAGGCCTCATATAGCCTCGAGAAGAGTTTGGGAAAAGCCTGGTCATAAATGCTCGTGAAGGCTTCATTAAGGCTCGTTTTGAGCCTTGTTGTTTCGTCGTTTCAGGCTTAGTACAGGCTTTTCTACCAGCCTTTGGTCAAGCCTGTGTGCAAGAGCCTGAAACCGCGTTATCATTCAGAGGTTCAGCTAGGCCTGAAATCAGGCTGGTGCTCAGCCTGAATTAAAAAATGTGAGCCCTGTTTCAGAGCTTGACGAGCCCTTTTTTCATCGTCAATTCCTACCTGGGATATTGATCTATTAAAAAAGTTTTGTAGTTTTCTTTTAAAAAATTCATGAAAAAGGTCTTTTTTGCGCTACAAGTGGGGGTAACGCCTTAAAAATACCTAAATAATGGGATCGAAAAAAATTTGCTTGTCTCATTGTACCCCATGGCTGGGGTACATTGTATCATATAGGTGGGTACAGTGTGTCAACTACTGCGAAACGTATGGTGCGGTTAAAATTCATATTTTTTTAACATAGATAACAGATTTCCACACATAACAGTACGAACCCAAAACAGAATCAGTATATCAGTATCAGTATAAAATCAGTAATATCACAGGAACGTCTTATTTTTTACAAATCGCACGTCGTTGACAGCGGCCCGTGACTCATTGCGCTTCTTCTGAGTGTCGTCACTTCTTTGGTTCCTCATTGGGAGTCGGGGCATTGTGCCCCACATCTCGGTGATACATTGTACCCCACCAGTTAAATATTTGATTAATGATGAAAATAACTATTAACTAAACTACAAATGGAAAAACACAAGTCACTGAGCTCATCATGAATAATAAAACTATCGATAAGGACCGAAAAACCGAGCCGCTACAGAAAGTTACGTTACATTTTACGTTTTTCCGGCGATCGAAATATTTTTTTTCCAAGCCTCAAATAAATTATTCATTTACAATAATTCTTTGTGAGCTGCTACCGACTTTGTTTTAGGCCTGACGCAACCAAATATAAATCACGATCTAACACAGAAAATGTATACATTGTACCCCACTCGCCCCTATTCTAAAAACCCCACCCCCAAATGTGTATTTACTTGAAAATGCTTATGAAAAAGTCCACCCAGCTGCATCATAATTACCTTTGCTCTGTATAACACTCAATGGTGGACTTGTAAGTTGTTTCGAACATTTTTTTTATCGTTCCTAGGCTTTTTAACAATATCAGAAAGAAACACAGGACACCTTCTATATTCAGGACTCGATTTATCCATTAAGTACGACTGACACGATCTGGAATTGGTATTTCGGTGAGCTCGAGAGCCAAAGCCATTCAGCATTACCCGAGATCGATCATATAATCACGAGGCTCTCAAGTCTTTAAGAGCGCAATGCACGCGAGCCACTGCAGGGCCCATCGCCACTCGATAAAGTGTAGATGCAAAAGGAAAAAACACTTATTCGTACGGGAAGAAGAGAGAGAGAGAGAGAGAGAGAGAGAGAGAGAGAGAGAGAGAGAGAGAGAGAGACAGAGAGAGAGAGCTCATCAGAAGAGATCCATTTCGATTTCAGTTATTAATAAGAATTTCTTACTATCTCTACCGAAGGTGTATAATCATTGGTCGTAAAGATGACTCTCTTGTTTCAAATCTCGCGTGTATGTGTACACATCCATACGAGTGTTTCCTCCCCCTTCGCCCCGTGTCCAACACTCACCATCAGATAGGCAATTATCCGCCTGCTCTATAACTGCCTCAATTTACATTCCATCGTCGCTCCCTGTATACACGGCTGCATACTCCCTGTATACGCGCGTTCGGCTGCCTGCACCCGTGTAAATACATCGCCGCACGAAAACTTTTGTTTTTTCTAAAAGTTAAAGGAGAAAGTGTAGGATGAGAGCTTTCCCCGAGGATTAACAATGACAAACAGTGGGGAACGCGAGCGAGGGATGGAAGGAAGAGTTGCGAGAAGAAAAATAAGGGCGGGAATGGAGCGAGAAGGAGCAAGAGTGATGGGATAAAGTGCGCTTGGAGGACGATGCCACTCCTGTAGATGAAGGTAGAAAGGGAAGGTTTGGCAACAGGTTTCACCCCCTCGGAAGCTTCTAGCTACGATAGAGCTCTTTTTTCTCCCCCCCCTCTCTCGCTCTCTCTCTTCCTTTCTCTCATTTTGACCTCGTGTTCTCGTATCTGTAAGGACTTTCCCGAAAACATCGGATTTTCCCGCTGCAGGAGATGGCATGTAGATGCCAACTCGCGCAACGTAAATACATTTACGTTCACGCATACACAAATTGACTGAAAAAAAATGTGTATGGATTTGTGGCGGTAAAAGATCCTCGAAAAAGGAACCGCAGATATGTGTATATAGGTACGCATGTATGTACGAATGTATGCATGTGTGTGCACATAAAACAATCCATATATATATATATATATATATATATGCTCATACAAACACTTATACAGGGTGTTTGGCACATGGACCGCCACAATTTTTTTGGGAATTGGGGGGATTATTTGCTACTTTTTTCACCCTTAGACTCTATGTCCTAAGTGTCAGGATAATTAAGATATGATTTTTTTCATTTTTTTTAATTACCGTAAATTTCGCATTTAAATGGTCATAACTTTTTTGTTTGTGGTTGTATTAGCACGTAATAACTTTTGTTGTATTCTGCAACCCATGTTTATTATAATTAAATCATTATTTGATACAATTCATTTCAAGAAAATGACTCGTGAGCTTCCAAAGTCTTAAAAATGCGTACATGTATGAAAAATGTCAACTTCTAAATTCAATATAAAAAATAATAAAAGTTATTTTGCACTTAGCTTTGTTTTAAAAAGTTCTTTAGTTTATACCCTTTCCAACGGCATGCTACATGTCACGTAAAAATCAAGAGAATAAGTGTTTTTAATATTGTGTTTAGGAGTTGAATTTTTTCATACATTTACACACTTTTAAGACTGGAAGCTCGAGAGTCACTTTCTTGAAACTAATTGTATCAAATAATTATTTTATCAATAGTAACTATACATTGGAGAAAACAATAAAAGTTATTTCCTACTATTTTATATTTCGTACAACCACAAATTAAAAAGTTATGACGATTTTAAGGCGAAATTTATGGTAATTAAAAAAATGGAGAAAAACCATATCTCAATTACCGTGACACTTAGGACATAGGGTCTAAGGTTGAAAAAAAATAGCAAATGACCCTCTCACCCCCCCCCCCCCTCCAATCCCTCCCCAAAAAATGTGACGGCCCATACGCCAAACACCCTGTATATGTACAGACACCAACATTCTCGCTCTCCGTCTGACGAGTGTTTTGCGGGAAACCGGTTTTCATTCTTTCCCTCGCTGACGTTTGAAAATCACGAAGCAGTGCCTTTAAACGTCTATCTTTCCCACGCTTTAATACACTCGTCGTGCGTCATACATTCTCGAAAACGTGGCCACTCTTGGGGACAGGAATTATTATTGTCTCCGGCCAATCAGCAACTCTCCATTTGGACATTGCAGTCATTGATCGATCCTGTTTTTAAGTGATGAAAAAGAAGGCGCGGAAAAAGATCTGCTGCTTAAAGATCGAGCGTTATTACAACGAGATGTCGATTTTCAGGGAGAATTTGAAGAAATCCTTCGCGGTTGCAACCGTGAAAAAAAAATCTAGATGCTGTTGAGGGGGGCACGTAACGGACTGAAAAAGGTCGTCTTTCCGATTTTTTAAAAAACTATGTTATTTAGTTGGGATTTGGAATAAAAGGTAAGTTATTAAGCATACATTGACCTTATTTTGGGTTTGTTTGAGTTGACGGAAAAAAAAATTAACAACGTTATTGAGACTCTGTATGAAAAATGTGGTCCAACGGCCGGATCGATAACTTGACAATGGTTGATCTGAAAAATAAAAATAAAAAAGTTGTATAATCTATGGAAATGGAATACTCGTTGTACGTAGCTGATTTTCGAAAAAAATGCTCAAAATGGCAGGTAATAAAAGAAGTGTCATTTTGGCGAAATTTTTACTTACATTCGAGGGCTCAAAAAATTCTAAATAGAAAAGAAAAAAAAAAGACAGTGCGATAATTATAGTCCGAATTATACTATAGTTATGATTCCGGCCAGGTCGAGTAAAAGTCGTTTCGAAAAAAACGCGATTGAAAGTTTTGGTATACGTATATCGTTTATTTACCTGCTCTCACTGAATCGTCTGTAACTTGGTCAATTTGATATTTTAACGTGAATTTTTTTTCACATATCCTTGCATATGTATACTTTAAGAAAATGCAAAAAAATCGATTTTTTACCCGTCGCATTGCTGCTTGCCTTAATATCGAAGTGGCAAAAAATTAATTTGGCATGGTTGCAATTCGTTTAATGAAGTGAAATGACAAATTTTTATGGGCTTTGACGGAATTAATTGACATCGTGGTTTGACCGACCTTTGGTCTAATAAATTTCGGTTAATTCGCGGGGGTTTTTCGAAATCGAAAAATAATTTGTTCAAGGCCTTGGGCCACAGTAACGGGTATAAAAAAATCTGCGAATTTAACAATTTTTTCTCGTATGAAAAAGTGATTCACTCATAAAAATAATTACACTATTTAGTGTAATAAAATTTCATAACATAAATTTCAACATAAAATTAATTACACTATGTAGTATAAATATCAAGCTGTTAGAAAATATATATATATTTTTTTCGATGTACAAAATGGCTGACTACTAACATTTTCTTTTGTTATCTTTTTTTAGGCCCTCCGCGGCGTGATGTTTAGTATCCACAATTTTTTACCTAGAACAAAAAACAAAAATTCTCGTTCATCTACATTAGAATACCTAGAGAAGTACGTACGGAATTAAAAAAATACTGTTTTATTTATTTTATAATAACAGTTGTAGGTATTTGAACTTAAGAAATGAATTTTCAGTGAAAAATTTCGTTATAACTGCTCATAAAATGAAAAGTTTTCGATTAATCAGAAATTCCGTACGCACTTCTCTGCGAAATGCAATTAGGAACATAACTTTTAAATTTGAAGTAAATCGAATGAAAATTGTTGAAGTTATTTGTCACGCCAATAGGAAAAAAACTGTTTCGAGAAGTTTCGAGTAGTCGGCCATTTCGTACATCGAAAAAAAATATATATATATTTTCTAACAGCTTGATATTTATACTAAATAGATGTGTAATTAATTTTATGAGTGAATCACTTTTTCACACGAAAAAAAATGTTAAATTCGCACATGATTTTATACCTGTTACAGTGGCCTAAGGCCTTAAGTGTAATAAATCAATTTTTCACCGTTTTGAAAAGTGTCCGCACCTGTGTTACATCCGCAACTAGGGTACCAGTGTCAACGCGATAATTCGAAGGAAACAACGAAGTTAGGGGAGTATAGGGATCAGTGAGAAAATGGTGGGTCGTGAATGACGATACGACGAGGAGAGAAACCTCCCTTACAAGCTCGTAACTCAGCTACTTTGGGGAGACGCGGGGGCGAGTTTCTTGGTCGGGGCGCACCATTAGAGTCTCTTCAGAAAAATAAATCTTCGCTTCCAGGAATTTCACTGCTCTCTTCTTTGGAGAGCTTCACCGGACGCGCCAAAATAAGTGAGATATCCAAGAGAAAAAAATCGCCCAGTCATTGGCATTCCTCGTGGCCTCGGAATACTCATTTATTTGTTCACTTGCACCTCTCCTGGCAGATGAAAACGAAAATCCATAATGCATAATTCCAGTGGATATTCTGCTTTTTCTTTGGCCAGAAGAAAAAATTTGTCGTATCGACAGTTTCACTTTTGATCACGATGAGTGATCGCAAACTTTCAGTTCGTGCTTTATATCTGCATCGATAGTGTGAAATTCACGAGATTATGAATGACAAAAATCTCGATTTGAATATTTTCTCATATTGGTGGAGAATTTCAATGTTTGCAGCCACAAAATTCTTAGTGAAATATTTTATAAACTCTTTCCAAGCTTGATAAAAGTTATCTTGATAAAAGTTGCTATCAATCGTGACTTACGAGCAATTTACTAGCCAGCATTACATACCACTTTGATGGCCTGGGCGTTGGCATCCCGATTTCCAAAATAAGAGAATCGCAGACATTTCTGAAAATAATTTGAACCTTATAAATTACACTTGACAATGTACGTGCACTTGGTGTCAAAAACAATATTTTCTTAGGGCCTTATTATACCTTTGAAAATAAAACAGATCGTTTCTTTTTAGTTTTTTTTTCAAATGATTTATGAACAACCCAAGAATTATGTGGTCCGAAGAAAAATTGTTTTAAAACTTTAACCGCGTTTTTCTTGAAATCATGTTTAGAAAATCGGGCGGACTCGTAGTGCCTACAAATTTCAACCGATTGCTTTCAACTTTCAACTGCAGCTTCTTACAAGGAACATCCCTCAGGTGACACCCTTCGATGTTGCTGAAATTTGGATATGTTATAAAGCACCGAAAAGTAAGCGATACGTATTTTTTTTATCGGCGGAAAAACAGTTTTAAGGGGTGAAACGAACCCTCGAAAATAGGGTTGTTTTTCGTTTTTCGTCGATAACGTTATCGCTCTAATCTCCAATGTGTATAGTGCACAAAAAAATAAACATTGTTGCAATTAAAAATTTTTTAATATCTCGTACCCTTAAAACATTATCGACGAAAAACGAAAAACATCCCCATTTTTTAGGGTGCGTTTCAGCCCTTAAAACCGTTTTTCCGCCGATAAAAAAATACGTATCGCTTAGTTTTCGGTGCTTTGTAACATATCCAAATTTCAACAAAATCGAAGGGTGTCACCTGAGGGATGTTCATTGTTAGATAGTTTTTTTAGCGAAGTACACTCGATTTTCGTGATCGACTAACAATTACGATCTTTATAAACACATTAAGGCCTTTAACACATAAACACATTAAACTTTAAACAATTAAAGTTGATATTTTGTAATAAGTGTGTACTTTGATACCAAAACTCATGTAGATTACGGTTTTCTTTTATTTTCTGGTCTGGGTGCTCATGTGCGTCACCAATGAGTCCCCCCATGGGGGGCCTGAAAAAGGCGTTCTCTTTCTACCGGCCACTGGGTCGCTTTTTTGTATTTTGTTGGAAAATTAAAAAAATTGATTTGTTTTCTTGCAGATGTGCCAAATAAACCCAGCAAACCTCATATTGTGCTCTATTAGTATTTGCAACAAAAAAATACATACAGATATTAGACAAAGTGCAACTATTTCATGGCATTGAAAATGTAATCAGACTTTTCGGGCAATAAAAAACAGGTAGATGTAAATAACAAGAGTTGGTATTTATTATTTAAAAAAAAATACTGATACACTGAGATACACAATTGGGTTTGTTTTGGGTTTATTTGTGGTAGTTTGGATAAGTTCGGGTTGGTTTGTATAATAATTGTTATATCATTTTTGTAACATATTCGTAATATAAGTTGTAATATAATTTTTAGATTCATAACAAGATTAGAATTGGGCGGGGAGAGCGCATTTTTCAACCGATCACTGGCATTCAGCATGTCGCAGCTCCCCCCACTCTACTTCAACACAGTGGCAGTGGAGTGGAGGTAGCGTTAGTTTCGTGTGACGTCCAGTAAAAGAGACGAAAACCCAGCACTTTTTGGAGTATAATATGAATTTTTGACTGGAAGTAGATGGTTACATACTGAAAGTAACCCCAATAAAATGTTGCCCCTCAACTCTCCCCAACCCTAAGAAATAGGGGTTGAAAACTCAAAAATCGCCGTATCTCGATAACTAATAGCCCGATCAAAAAAAGTTTCAAACAAAAGTTGTTTGGAATAATAAAATACGTATAAACCTATATAACGTCCAATCCCCTATCTTTAAAAATAGCGGCACACAAACACGAGAGCACCACTGACCCAGATAACGACGCGATATGCTACTCCGCTCGCACACGCATCAACCCCAAATTTTCGAATCGTTTTTGTGCCGCTTTTTTCAAAGATAGGGGGTTGGGCGTCAGGTAACTTTATACGAATTTGATTATTTCAACCAATTTTTGTTTGAAATATTTTTTGATCGGGCTATTAAGTATTGAGATACGGCGATTTTTAAGTTTTCAACCCCTATTTCTTAGGATTGGGGCAACATTTTATTGGGGTTAGTTTCAGTACGCAACCATCTACCTTCAGTCAAAAATTCATATTCTACCCTAAAAAGTGCTGGTTTTTCGTCTCTTTTACTGGACTACAATTCAGACTCTATACCCAGCTTACCTCAATAAACATATACAGTTTTAAGGCAGGATTCTACTTTGAAACCATGAAAAAAACGCTATTTTCGTGAATTTTTTCTGAGAATACTATTAAAGATATCGATGTGGGGTTTAAACTGTTCAATAAATACACTCTTCAAGTACATAAAAAAAAAAATTTAAATGTATTTTATTCATTTTTTGTACACGTAAAATATGTTTAAAGCCAACGCCTCGAAAAGCAGGTACCGCTGCCGTGGTCGTGAAATCTTCCCGACGGATGGTCTGAAACAAAAAAATCAAATAGTTTCATGTTCAGTATGTCTTCAGGAACCGACCTAACTAGAATATTTTATATACGTGCAAAATTAACAAAATGGCGGCTAAAATACGAAAAAAAATGCGTTTTTTTGGGTCTTTTTTTGCAATAAAAAAATAGTTCTAATCAAAATTTTAAGTTAATTGTAGTTAGGTCGGTTGGTACACACATATAGAATATGTGTTCCAAATTTCATAAGGATCGGTTCAGTACTTTTGAGTTATCACGACCACGGTACTTGAAAATGTCGTTTCGAGAAAAACGCGTTTAAAGTTTTGGTGAGTGATAGGTAGGCGCTCAGGTAGGTGCGTTCGAAAGGCGAAAAAGGATAGTTAGACTGCTTGGAACTTTATAAAATTTTGACCGAACATTCTTGAACATATTTACTTTCGAAAAATGTGAAAAAAAAATTTTTTTTCAAAGTTTCAAAGTAGAATCCTGCCTTAAACGCATTTTCAATCCTACAATGCCCGAAAAAAGTCGTGTTTCCGACCACGTAAGGTAAGGTTTCCGACCATCTAAGAATAATGCCTTATCGATGATATGGCCTTATAGTGGGAGGGAGGATGAAGTTGCAACTCTTTAGCAACCGTTATTGCAAAACTTTGGCAATAACTTTTTGTTACGAATATTATATGAAAAATGAGTAACTCCAAGGACGTTTAAAGAGTTTTTTTTACTTGGTTCATCTTCATCTTCGATGTCGAGGATTGTTGCGTGGCCAATAAACCGGCATGACTTACCTGACTGTTGGACCTTCTGTTTCCATGGAGTCTTCCCTGGTGTAAAATACTCGCAATGGTCTCACTCCATCGTCGGGTTGGCCCAACGACCCTTCCAACTTCGTTTTTTCACCAACCATTTTTTCCCCACTTTTTTCTCTCGTACTTTTCCTTTCGATCTGTCTTCCTTCCTCTCCATCCTTGGCATCGTCGAGTCGTGTTTTCCGAGCAGAATGGCTTGCCGCATTCGGGAACCGAACACCTCGAAAAAATTTCACGTGCTTTCACGTAAAAGTTCTTCGACAACGTATTTTACGTGTACTGGAATGCGGGCTTGTTAGACCCGTCGTATATTTCCCGATGGATATTCGTGTAGCTTTGAAACTATGAAAGTAAACTTTATGTTTTGTGCTTTTGACGAAAATTTGCGGTGGATATAAGAAATTGATTCAACTATGGCTCTGTTTCGTTCGGACTTGAGCTGAGTTTGAAGAATTGGACCAAATTGGCATGAAAACTTGCTGCCCACGGCACCGACGAGTCCGAAGTTTCTACGACGTTGTGTTATTTCGAGCACTATGAGCTTTGAAAAAGAGAAAAATGAGTCAAATTGCGTGCTTTTTGGGCCAAGTAAAAAAAGTTTTAATTTTGTTTTAAGGAGGTTGGAGCAATCCAGTTGAGTCAAATATCGGTTTGTGATTTTTTTTTCAATGAATCTCGAAAAAATCTATACGAGGTATATGGATTTATTCTGCCGATATTAATTTTTCATAAAATATATAATTAAGGATCAAAACTATGCATTTTTATATTTTTATTACGTGAATGAGAAAAACTTTTGGGTTACTACCAACTTGAAAATGGAATAACATTATCGATTTTTATTATGAAAAAAACTGAGTCAGTGAATGTTTTACACAACTCGGGTCGAAATTTTGAGTCATTTATAACGATGCCTATTTATATTTATTTATTACCATCAATTAAAATTAAGTGTTACAGAAATACGGTAACTTCGTGGAGATTGAGGTTGGCAGCAATGCTCTCCATTCGCCAGCCAAGATTCGCAGTTTTTTATCAAACCTTGATGGTTCAATATTGACTATATACGGTTTACGATGGGCAAGATGAGATTTTTTTCTAAATGTTTACAAAGGTTTAGTTTGCGTTAATCCGTTATTGTAAATGCTTTATCTTGGTGCTAAATAGCCAAAAAATACATCACCCTCAGTGTGAACATCTTGCCCATTTGACTTTGAAAATTTCAAACAATCGAAAGCAAGCAAGACTTGAACAAATCGACGATGATGAGCAATCAGAAGGGATTTTGCACGGTTGTGCAGAAATTGCCGATTGAGTTTAGATAAGAGTTTTTCATAGTATAAACTTCAAACGCGTTTTTCTCGAAACAACGTTTTCAAAATCTAGCTCCATCGTATCTCTGAAACTAATAAACCGATTCTTTTGAAATTTCAACCACATATTGTAAACACGATTCGCAACAAGATGACCCTCGATGGTTTTAAAACTGCGAAAAAACGCGTTTTTTAATTACTTTTTTTGTTTTTCATCTGTCATTTTTTTTATTTTATGATAAAACTTTATATCCGACGGTCATTTTGTAGCTCGTGTCATACTGAATCTAATGGACTTTAATTTTTTTGTTTCAGACAGGCCGTTGCCGAGTTGTGATGGAGCTACCTAGCCCACCTATTTTTGAGGCGTTACGTTAAACTATAGTTTTTTAAGTTAAAAATGAATAAAAATGAATTTAATTTTTTTAAAATGTATTTCAAGACTTTATTTATGAAGCCCAACAACTTTCATATTCGTATCTTTTATAAAATCTTCAAAAAAAATCGCGATAATAGCCTTTTTTCGTGGCTCCAAAGTGGACTGGCCCCTTAACTGCGCTTCAAATGACACACATCAAACTATTTTTACCTTTCGTGTTTTGTGGGGGGGAAAAAAAAACTCGTAAAGACTCAGTCCAGACAATATGTATTTTTATTTTCTTAAATCTTGGATTGTGGATAATGCTCCAACTTCCTGAATTTGATTACTCTCGATATTTCAGTGGCTCATTGATTGACCCGTTCAAAAACAAAATAATGTGGGCATGTGTTTTGCCGTTATTAGTCATTTGTTATCATAACTTAGAGCTTCAATGTGGCTGGATACAAATTTTAATAATCTTAGGGCGGACCTGGACCATCAATGGGTCACGATTTATTGAGTAAAACAGCGTAGAGGATGGAAGTTGATAATTTTTGTATTCCATAAAGAAAATCGACGATTATTACGAAGCTCATAACATAATCAGAAATATATTATAAATATTGGGTCATCCCATAAATAATGCGGTATCTGTTTTTTTTTAATTTTCAAAATTAAGAAAAACAAAATTCTTGTTTGATCTAAAATATAAAATGAAGAAAGGTTTACTTTAAATTGAAAAACATTTTGTTCATCTTAATTTTGAAAAATAAAATCTATCAACAAACTGACCGAATATAATAATATCTATTAACCCTTCGTTGTCACTGTGGGTCTAAACGACCCAGCTTTGCCAAGTTTTTTTTTACGACATGTTTATTGTACGATTTTTTTGGCATGTTGCCATCTGATTTTTTATATAACCATTTTTGGCACATATTATGCGATATTCAAAGTATGTTCATGAATTTTTTCATCGTCATCCGACTCATAAGCTTGTCAATTTGACCCAGTGTGACAAGCATGTTTCTCCAGGTAAGTGTAACAACGAAGGGTTAAACGATAATTTTATTCTTATTTATGTCTATTCTCTGACAATGAAAAAAATTTAAAAAACGTAAAAAAAATAATAAGTTCATGACAAAAAAATGTTTGATTTCTCGAAGTTCGAATGTAATTTTTTTAAATAATTATTGTTAGACAGTATATATAAACAATAATAAACACAATTACACTAGTGATCATAAATAAGAACCGAATTGTTATTCGATAAATATTACTATATTGGGTCATCCCATAAATAATGCGGTGTTTTTAGACGTCATTTAATTTTCAAAATGGAGACAGACAAAATTCTTTTTTTATAAAATATAAAATATATTAAAATTAAGAAGAGTTTATTGAAAAAGCTTTTTATTTACCTTAATTTTGAAAAATAAAAGAATTCTTAAAGAAAACAGCATTATGGGATGACTCAAAATAATAAATTTATTGAACAATAATTTTTTTCTTATTTATCGTGACTAATGATGATATTTATTCATATCTCTTCTATAACAATGAATTTTGTTTAAAAAATTACATCCGAATTTCGAGAGATCCAACATTTCTTGTACATTTACGAAAATTTCGTTCTTAGTGGTGGCCGCGTAATCGTGATGCTGACATCGCTGCATATTAATATTTCTGCAAGCAGATGTAGCTTGAATGCTACATACAGAAAAATTTTAGCTGCGTGCACACGCACATAAACTCACTTGTACAAAATCTCACTCTCCAGGACAATCATCGTCATTGTCGTACCTTTGCGGTGTGGAGAATACACGCCGAGGGCGAAAAAAATGCTGCGTATAACAGAGACTGTGAGAAAACTCGTCTCGCAGCTCCTAGCAGCACGAAGAATAATATTTACTTCCGGTCCTGCGCGGGCCGAGCTGCATATAAGGCTCTCTGTAATTCATTCTTTGTAATCGGAGATTCGAACGTACCAACATGGGCGCGCTATATGCTTTTTGACAACTAAAGAGCCGGCACAATTCGTCTCGACTGAGAAAAACGACGATTAAGAGAGCACACGAAAAAAAAAAAACTGTAAAATGGGGTTACTTTGAACAGGTTTTGGAAGTTTTTTGTAGGTAACTTTTTTTAACATCCTAAATTCCATATTTTTTTGCTGCAATAGAACTATATGTCCTTTGGTTATGAAATGTAAAAGAAAGTCAAACCTCCCCACCCCCCCCCCCCTCTTTCCACAATTTTATATATATTTTCTTTAAAGTGTCAAAGTAACCTCGAATGTGGGGTTTCTCTGACAAGGCATTGAAATGCAACTATTCTTGCTCTAACAGAACAATGTGTCTTTTGGCTATCAAATGGATAAAAAAAGACAAGCTTCTCCCACCCCTCCCCTGCCCCCCAATTTTATACATATATTTTTTTAAGTGTCAAAATAACCTCGAACGTGCGGTTTCTCTGACAAGACATTGGAATGCAGCTTATGTCAAAGATTTAGGGTTACTTTGACATCATTTAGATAAAAAATAATAATATTTTATGCATTATACATGGAATTACATGAAAAACAACGATTTTTTACAATCGAATTGTCATCTCTATTAAGAAAACATTTTACATAAAAATATAAAATACCTGGGGCGCTGTTATAGGCACTTAATCAGTCTTATAATTATCATTAAGATCAAAATCAACTTTAGTAACATTATAATAAACTCGAACAACAAATTTGAGCGACATTGGAAAAAACACACATTTAAACCGTATTTTGGCGCTCTGTTAGAGTAGCCCCAAGAACCGTCAAAGTTACCCTCAATGTCAATTTAACCCCGATTAACGGTATACTTTGAGAACTGAAAAAAACGGGAAACCTTGGTCCTATCGGGGAAAAAATAGGGATTTCCGAAAATTAAAATTCTCTGGGGATTGTATTAATAAATTGTAACTAACATTTAAGGTTTTTCACCAATCTACCGAACAGTCTAACGTCTTCACGTTATATAATTATTTCTCTGTTAAGGGGTTTGACGCCATGACCCGAAAATCAGGGTTATTTGAAAGAAAATTAAAGCAATAAGTGAGAAGATTGATAAATCGTTTGGACATTTTTGTTTGTAGGTACTTTAACAAAGTTGTGTGCTAAATTTAATAAAAAATATTCATAGTTAAAGAAGTTATAAACAATCTCGTGGAGGACCTTTGAACGTGAGGGTCTCAACGGGGTACTCGATATTGGGCACCCGGTTGACCTGAAACAAAAAATAAGTTTCAGAAAATAACAAAAGTCTTAACTTTAATTTGAAACTTTAATTAACGAAATTCGTTAAGACTTGACCGAGCTGTCTTTTGTTATCGTGTTTCAATCATTAAAAAAAATGTTCGAATTTTTTCCTTTTTTAAAAGGAAAAATGACATTATTGTTAATAACTATCGAAAAAATAATGCTGAGAAGAAAAACGTCGGTCAAGATTAAACTACTATTACACTGAATGAGTGTACCAATTTTCAAGTCAATTCGTTCATTGGACGTCGAGAAATCGTGTACACCGTTTTGAAAAATATACTTTCGAGAAAAATGCGTTTTAAGTGTTACCAGCAGTTCTATCATTGAATTATAAGTTTAGCTTCAATCTGCGATTCCTGCACAATATCGCTCATCCTCTAAAAAACTGTCATATCACAGAAAAATTGTGTTTTAAGTTTGGCTACATATTATTTATAAACCTCAAAAAGGTTAACAAATTTCACAATAAATAAAATCATTACAGGTTAAATTAGATAAATATTGAGGTCACAGTGGGCTCACGAGAGTGAAAAAAAATTGAAATTACGGTTTTATAGTGGATGAGCGATATGTTGAACCTTCCTCTTTAAGGAGCTATACCAGTGTGAACGCTGAAAATTTGAGTGATTTTCAGGAATTTTTTGGAAGAAAAGTACTCAATAAAATATTTCGGAAAATTAAGAATATATTTGGCTATATTTGACCTTTATACATAATTTTTTCATAGAAAAATAATGAGATCCAAGCGACTTATGCGCTGCCTTCGGAGGCGCCAAAAAAAAGTTCCTCCACTGCTAACATGATTCCGGCCGATTGAGTAGCTGAAACCGAAAAAGGAAAAAATGTCGTTGAATTGGAAGGTATTTCCTATACAATGACGTACGGTTTTCGAAAAATATCAAAATCTAACAAAATGGCGAAGTTATGAAGAAAGTCTGTTTTCTTGCCTATAAAATAGTCGTTTTTTTCAATACCAAATCGTCAATTTTCATCCAATCAAAAATATTCTAGGTCATTGTAGAATAAATATATTCAAGAGTATTTAGTTCAAATTTCAAGTCAATCGGATAATTGCTCTTTGAGTTACAAAGTCAGCAAATTTGAAAAAATCTCATTTCGGGAAAAACGCGTTTAAAGATTTAACTATCGATTTTTGCAAAATAAAATGATATTGATATAAATGATGATGATATTTTTGAAAGTATAAACTGTCGAAAAAGGCAACAAAAAAATCGATTTTTTGAAAGTGTCACACTGGTATAGCCCCTTAATTTAAGTTGCTTCAAACCACGCACGAATGGTCGTCATTTTCACGGTAACCTAACCCCTTAAATATTGACATCTTCAACGTACGTGCTGAATTTTTCATATGAATAAACAACTTTTAAAATACGATGAAATATGGTAGATTTTTTCAGAATTTTAAATGGACGATTTCTGTTTACCACTCTCCATTTCCGATTTTTCATAACTCGAGTTCCATCTACGTTTGAAAAGTCTAACGTATAAGAACACCTCGACGAAAAATAAATTTTAAATTAAATTTACTAGCGTGCCAACGTTTAATTTTATTCCTTAAGGTATTCGTTGAAAAAATTGCCTTTGAGTGTGACAAGAAAAAAATTGACAAGAAAAAAGACCTGGCCCACTCCGCCATGTCACTCATAATGTCCCTCTCACGAACACAGCCCTAATGTTTTCAATGCGATTTCTCAAAACTATACGACCGTTCGTTTTAGGTAAATATTTTAAATACCACTAGATGGCCGATGGCCAACGAAAAATCTTACAGAAAACTACTTGTCATGTAGGCTAGTACAACTATAGAAAAAACCTGGCAAACACATAGATGGCTTGACACATAGAAAAAGGTGACTTTGTAGACTTTTGACTTCGAAGACCGTCCTCATAATAGCATATGGTTCATATACTCGGCGCTATATAAAGCCTAATGTCTTTATAATAAATAAACGTGGTCATATTTAATGAGAGGTTATTTTAAGGGATACCTTTAGGCGAGCAAAAAAAAGGGCTGACTGACATGATTTTTTTTAACGAAAGTTTTCTACCCCATTTCTGAGACTTAAGGTATGTTTCATTACTACTTTTGTCTGTTACATAGTATTTTTTTTATTAAGGCAGTAGTCTGGTCTAGAGCTAGATTTTTTACGTCATTTTTGGGTTGGAAATAACTTTTAAACCGTTGAAGTTGTCTTGATGAAATTTTACATATGTATTTATTGTTCCTTTGAGAATGTATCAATACGATTTAAAATACGAATGTGTCTATACATTAAAAAAAAATATTATTTTAAATATTTTCATGTATTTTTTTATTTTCTTTTACAACATGGTCCGCCGAAAACCGCCTCAATCGGCGCCCACTCTGGGTGATGTTGTATGCATCTGAAAAAAAATATATATTCCCAATCTGTATGAGTATTCTGAGCACTGGTAGCACAATTAGTAGCACAATTAGTACTTAAGAAAATTTTGTTACAAAATGGCGGCCTGTTAAACTTTGATTAACGATATTTCATACATTTTCGGGTATTCGACGAGTTATAAAATGTGGGCAAAATTATTGTTCGACTCAATTCTTCTACCAGTCCTCAGAAAGAGGCTACCGAAGGTATGTGCAAAATTTGAGCTCGATCGGTCAATTAGTTATCGAGATATCGTGGGCGCCGATTTGAAAAACATAGTTCTGCGATAAAGGCGTTCAAAGTTTTGATACCGTTAGATGAGGTTTGCGCGCGCCTTGCTTATAATTTCTATTACTCTACTAATTTTTGAAATATCAATAAACGGTTTTCACGAGTGTATTGAGAAAGGTCTAAGGAATAATAACATTTAAAAAAAATCGGTTTTGTCAAATTTCTAGACCAGACTACTCCCTTAATCTTAAAAAACAGCGGACGTATGGCACGGTCTTTTAAACGAGTTACGGCGGGTGTTGTCAGCCGGCGTGACACGTGGCGTCGTTAGGATTAATTCGAAAAAAAATCGTCGAAGATTTTTCTTTCCCTAACAATCATACGCAGAATATGAACCAAGAAAAAGTGAGAAATGTGGAAAATTGATGAAATGGTACGCTTTGAAAGAAAAAAATAGAATTTTCCAAAAAAATGGCTACATTTTTCAATAAAAAAAAAAAACTTTTTTTTTACTTTTAAAAAATATCTTTAACTTTTTTTACTTTTAAACAATATTTTTAACTTTTTTTTCAATTTAAAAAATAAAGATTAGGAAGATTTATACCGAATATCATCAGAATCGGTCGATTAGTATTTTAGCTATACGTCACGCCAGTTTTGAAAATGCAGTTTAGAAGCTTCTGCTATACCTACGCCATTTTTAAGATTAATAAAAATAGAAAAATTCCACGTAACAGCCAAAAGTAGTAATAAAATATACCCTAAGTCTCAAATGTACTAAACAATTAATTCCTTTAAAAAAAAATCATGAAGATCAGCAAATTTTTTCCTCGCTTAAAGGTATCTCCCCCCTTAAGAATCACCATGTTTCCAAAATAACCGATTCTTTCGAAAACATTGAAGGACCGTCCTCAAATTAGCGGAGAACCAACATTCCATAGATATAACGGGTTCCAAAAATCTCTTTTTTATATATACAGGGTGGTAGGAAGGTCGATGCAAAGTCTTAAGGTGGTGATAGGTCACCTCGTTAGGAATATATCTAACCAAGGTTACCTCGGTCCAAAGTCTGAGAATTTCGAGTTATCATGATAAGTATGATTTTTGGAAAATTTCCCAAAATTAAGTACTAACTCGTTTACCTCTTATGTTAACGCTATTTTTTTAAAAAATAGCATTAACATAAGAGGTATTTTTATTTTTTGACAAGTTTTGAATCATTCAACACGTCCCATTTAGTTAGTTGTGTGGATACAGATTATTGTATTGGTGTTTGTCGATTGAATACACATTAAGCTAAGACGCAAATAAGTTTTTAGTTACCAATTATTGTCTGTTTGAACATTACGAACGAGTTAGTACCTAATTTTGGGAAATTTTCCAAAAATCATACTCACCATGATAACCCGAAATCCTTAGACTTTGGATTAAGAGGTTAGGTCACAGTAACGGGTACAAAATCATGTGCGAATTTAACAATTTTTTTTCGTATGAAAAAGTGATTCTCTCATAAAATTAATTACACATCTATTCAGTACAAAAATCAAGCTGTTAGAAAATATATATATATTTTTTTTCGATGTACAAAATGGCCGAATACTAATATTTTATTTTGTTATCTTTTTTAGGCGCTCTGCGGGGTGACATTTGGAATCTAAAATTTTTGACCTAGAACAAAAAACAAAAAATTCTCGTTAATCTACATTAAAATACCTAAGGAAGGACGTAGGGAATTCACATTTTTTTTTTAATTCAAAAGTTGTAGGTATTTGAACTTAAGGAGGTTGGAGCGATTCAGTTGAGTCAAATGACGGTTTATTCATTTTTTTTTCAATGAACCTCAAAAAAATGGACACGAGATACAGATTTATTCTGTATATGCTATTTTTTTTAAATATGTAATTAAAGGGCAAAAATATGCATGTTAATATTTTTATTACGTAAAGTAGAAAAACTTTTGTGTTACTGCCAACTTGAAAAAGTATAACATTACCGATGTTTATTATGAAAAAAAACTACGACAACGAATGTTTTATACAATTCACAATGAAATTTTGAGTAATTTATAATTATGCCTATTCATATTTACGTCACGAGATTATTGGTCCATGGTTTACGATGGGCACGATGAGCATTTTTTTTCTAAATGTTTACAAAGGTTCAGTTTGCGTTAATCCGTTGTTAGAAATGGTTTATCTTGGTTCCAAATAACAAAAAAAATTACATAACCTTCAGAGTGAAAGTCTTGCCCATCTAACCACACGTTAAATTACATACATTAAACTATTTTTTATTTCTGGTGTTTGGTGTTGAAAAAAGTTCAAAAAATTCGTAACGATTCAGTATAGTCTAAACAATGACATGTATATTTTTAAATTAAATTTAACCTTGGATTGTGGCTAACGCTCCAACCTCCTTAAGAAATGAATTTTCAGTAAAAATTTCGTTATAACTGCTCATAAACTACTCATACAAAAAAAAGTTTTCGATTAATCGGAAATTCCGTACGTACTTCTCTGCGAAATGCAATTAGGAACATAACTTTTAAATTTGAAGTAAATCGAGTGAAAATTGTTGAAGTTATTTGTCACGCCAATTGAAAAAAAAGCTGTTTCGAGAAGTTTCGAATAGTCGGCCATTTTGTACATCGAAAAAAAAAATATATATTTTCCAACAGCTTGATATTCATACTAAATAGATGTGTAATTAGTTTTATAATTGAATCACTCTTTCATACGAAAAAAAATTGTTACATTCGCACATGATTTTATACCCGTTACTGTGGCCTAACACCTTAAGGTAACCTAGGTTTGATATGTTTCTAACGAGGTGACCTACCACCCCCTTAAGGCTTTGCATCGACCTTCCCAACACCCTGTATATTCACCTTCTACGGTTGCTTCATATTTTTTTCATACATTCGTGAAGCGTGAACGATCGGAAAGGGAGCGTTAGCTGGAGTTTCCAATATCTCGGTCGGGTCTCATTCACAAGCGAGGAGTTGCAACTCTTTCGTTCCTTTTTATCGGGAGCACCCGCCGCCAGCTAAACCGCCGCCCTCCCGTGTTGCGGGAAGTGTGAAAAAAAAGAATGAGGAAAAAAAAGATTACAGGTTGCCTCCGGAGCGTGGTGTGGCCACGTGAAGGGAAAAATAAAATTACACGTTACCTTTAATGCTATTTGCGGAGAAATCTGGGCGACTCTGGGTGTGCGTGCCAGTGTGTGTGTATGTGTGAACAGCAGCGACGAATTACGAATCAATGCGCTTTTCCACGTGCGGCCTGACGGTAAAATTTCTCTCTGGGATCGTAACCCGATCGACGGGGTGCATTATTATTGTATTGCACTTTTATCCTCGCGCGAGCAAAACACGCACGTGTACAATGCATAGACCTTGCGGAACGTTGAAAGCACCAGCACACGGCAAACGAAAAAGAGTTGCAACGTGAAAAGAAGAATTATTTTTAACGACGTATTGCCAGCATGTACGCAAGGTTTGATGCGACGCTAATAAGAGAACGGAAATAAACATTGTGCGTTTGGAAACGTGATTTTAAAAAGTCAATCGCTTGGGGTTCACACCTAGCTCGAGGCCGAAAAACGATGAATTTTTATCACTTTTTTCTGGAAAACGTGTACAATTAAAAAATTCTATATTAATGAGGACGGTTTTGAGGATCTTCTGCAATTTTCGTATTGAAAAACATTTATCAATGTGGTTTGGTTTGTGCAATGTGTTACGTTTGGAAAAATTATTTTTAAAAGTCAATCGCTTGGGGGCAGGGTTGCAAATAATGCATTACTTTTTGTAATGTATTAGCGTTTTCATTACTCATTATTTTACATTATGTAATGAAAACAAATTTCATTACCCATTACATTACATTCAGTAATGTAAAAAAATTCCATTATTCATTACGTTACATTTTGTAATGCAAACAATTGCCATTACTCGTTACATTGAATTTTGTAATGTAACATTTTTTCATTACTCACTGAATTAAATTCAGTAATGTAAAAAGTTCCCATTCCTCATTACATTACATTTTGTGATGTGAAATATTTGCATTGCCCATTACAATGTAATGGGTAATTGATTTTTGTTTATATTACAAAGTGCACTGTAATGAGTAATGGGTTTTCTTTACATTACAAAGTGCAATATAATGAGTAATGGGTTTTCTTTACATTACAAAATGGAATGTAATGAGCAATGGCATTTTTTACATGACAAAATATAAGGTAATGAGTAATGGAATTTTTTCACAGTACTAATGCAATGCTATGTAAAAAATCTCCATTACGCATTACAATCTAATGAGGATTATTATTCTTTTCCCATTAGAGGCAGCGGTTTTTGCACTGGGTCGATCTGACCCGATGGGAAACGAATAATAGACCATATTACCTTGTAATGAGTAAGGGAGTATTTTTACGTTACATTAGTAATGTGTACAAATTCCATTACTCATTATGTTATACTTTGTAATGTAAAAAAAATCCATTACCCGTTACAATGTGCTGTGTAATGAAATTTTTTGTCGTTACACATTACATTGCATTTGGAATAAAAATGTTTCATATTACAAAATGTAATGTAATGAGTAATGAAGATTTTTTACATTACAAAACCCAATACAATGAGTAACGGAAATTGTTTAAATTAAAAAATATAATGTAATGAGTAATGGAATTTTTTTACATTACTGAATGTAATGTAATGGCTATTGAACAAATTTTTCATTACCCATTATAAAAGTAATGAATAATGCATTACTTTTTCATTACAAATTACGCAACCCTATTTGGGGGTTACACCTGGCTCGTGGCCTAAAAAAAGATGCATTTTTGCGAATATTTTCTGACAACACGTGTGCAGGTTTTCGATTTTTTTTTCTATTTTAAAGAGTATGGTTTTAAGGATCTTCTGCAATTTTCGTATTGAAAAATACTTATCAATGTGGTTTGAAAAACGTCCTTCCCAGTGACCACTGCTAAACAAATAATTTGAAATTAAAAAATCAAACGCATTTAGTTTTTGCATGAAATTATCTACTGCTTCGACGAAGGATTTGATTAAATATTTATTTTTGAAAAAATGCCTGCCGTCCAAAGTGAAAGTAGCGATTGTTTGTTAAAAAGCTCTATTTTCGTTGATAAAAAACTATACAACGAAAAAAAAAATCCGTCGTTCAAGCACTACTTTTTGGTATGTAAGAAGCTGGTAAAATTTGAAGTTGACTGGTGAAGTGGTTTGCGAGATATCGTGGTCACCTATTTTGAAAAAGGCATTTTGAGAAAACCGCGTTTGACCCTACGTTGACACACTGGGTCATTTAAACTCGGACGAATTTTAAATAAAATGCTGACTTTTCAAAAATTGAAAATTTCCTATAATTTTAAACAACAATTTAATATTACATTTTTGGAATTCCAATTATGCCGGCATATTGAAAAGTGTTGAGAGTGTATTCCTGATTTTTTAAAATAAGAACGCACCGAAGGATTGTTAATGGCAGGTGGATGAAGTACTATCCGGGTCACATTGACCTAGTGTGTCAAAATCGTGGACAAATATAAGTCAACAAAGGGTTAAGGTAGTTCTGTAGTTTTGGTCAAATCTTACGAATTGGCTGAAATCTAAGTATGCTGTAGATATGACCTTCATGGACTTATGCCCAAAAATTCAATTCGATTCACCGTTTAGTTCATGAGATAATTGCAATTGAATATGGGTATTTTTGTATGCGATCCCCATACCTAACACGTAAACTGATAAGAGTTTGCTCGCATTTCTCGATATAGGTTCTAAACGAATCCAAAGATTGAAAAAAACACACGTGTACGGAGTATTATAGTGGGATTCATTTTTAAAACATTACAAACGTAAAGTTTAGTTTCGTAGATATCGACTTATGAAAAGTGGTAATTTTATTCCACACTGAACTCGGGCCCAACCATCGGTAACGGAATGGCAACAGTGTACGCTGACACCAGCTGATCGGCGCGTGGTCTGGGAACTCGAAGCGTGCCTTTTCCCCGAGTTCTAGTAATTCTCAGACGGATGTGAAATAAATTTATTCTGCAAACAAATTAAATTTGTTCAATTTATGCATGTATTTGTCTTTGTACAAGCTCTTTAAAAAATTTACAACCAACAGCATCGTATAGGCATTGGATGTTACTATACGCCTCGACCGAAACTTTTGGCTCATACGTGTACCTACAGAACTACCTTAAATTCCGTCGGCTCGCAAAACCTATCTATAAATGCCCATACTCCCTTAATTTTCCCAGATCGACTTCCGGATCGAATTCACAGAGAATATTTTTGAAACGTTATATTTTGAGAATTCGACGAATATCGATGTTTCCAAAAATGTTAACCACGACCCCTTAAGCAATATATATTGCTTTAGAACGTTAATATGTTTACGAAAACTACACATGTTGTTTCACTATATAGAGAAATATATAGCTACATACTGAAATAGAAATATATGTTACTTTTAACACTCACTGTTGTAACGGAAATAGCACATTATGGTGCATCGAAATTCCGTGGAATGTGATATTCAAAGAAATACTGGTGTTAACAACACGGCATCCTGGTTATCTTTAAAAGGTCTGCAGACACTCAAAATGTCAGAAACACGATTCTTTTATCACATACATTTATAACCTGGAGTCCTAACTTCAACTTGCAATGACGATTTTGTAAAAAATCCAAAAATTGACTGTATTATGACGATTTTTGGGAAGGGACAGATTGTCCACTGCGTTACAGCAATCATTTTCTCTCCTACGTTTTTTTCGAAACTATCTTTTATAAAAGGGTGTCAGACGTATCTCAAAATCTTTTTGTCTAATTTGTATTATTTGAAAAATCTTATTGTATTATTTGAAAAATATGTTTATCCATTTGATTAAGGGGGGATATACACCTAGGAGCCGGAAAAAGGTCATTTTCGTGATTTTTTTAAAGGAAAACTATTTGAAATTTCGGATTGGTGTTTTAATTATCTAGAAGTATATACATACAAAAATATGTTTAATTTTCTTTATTTAAAAATATACAACGATATTGTATGATCCTTGGAGCGTCGTAAAAAATCTGCGTATATCGTACCCACTGGCGTTTCTTCAAAAATCATCTGAAATAAAAACCAAAAAGATTATGAAATTAGATACTATAATCTAGCACTTGTCATAGCCGATTTTGAAAATATCGATTTATGACAAAATGGCGGACGTTTGAACATAAATAGTGATTTTTGGGCAAAAAATTAGTTGTTATTTTGCCTATAAAACAAAAACTAAGTAACGGAAAAAAAATCCTATGACAAGTACTAGATAATGGTGTATAGAATAACCACAAAAAACCTCAAGGCAATCGGTTCATTGGTATTCGAGAAATTTTGGGTACCGATTTGAAAAACGTGGTTTTGAGAAAAACGCGTTTGAAAATTTCGGAATTAATAAATCATGAAATTTATCAACTTACATGGAATCATCGATACCAGGCCCATAGTGTAGGTCTTCTACGGTCGACGGAATCTTCATAGCTTTTAAATCCTCGACCTCGACCATCTAGGTGTATGTCTCCCGTTAAAACACATAACTAATATGTTATTACGACGCCCCCGCCCCCCCTTTTCTGAGTGTATTCCACAGTGACCCTTTCTGTATCTATCGGTAACTTTCCTGATCAATTCCTAATAACAGGTGGCTTTGTATCACTGACAAGGAACATCCCTCAGGTGTCATCCTTCGATTTTGTTGGAACTTATATATGTTATGAAGCATTGAAAACTAAGAGATACATATTTTTTGATCGGCGGACAAACGGGTTTAAGGGGTGAAACCAGCCCGAAAATAGGGTCACCCCTTAATTTTTTTTTCCACAACTCTCTAGTGGATGTTTTATCGCTTCGGATTAGAATAATTTCGGTTTTTGTTTTATTGCAATCGGTCGACTGCTCGCAGGTAAAACTGCAATATACCCCTTGACACGCTTTTCTTGGAGGGCTGGTTTCACCCCGTAAAACCGTTTTTCCGGCGACAAAAAAAATACGTGTTGCTTAGTTTTCAATGCTTCATAACATATATAAGTTTCAACAAAATCGAAGGACGACACCTGAGGGATGTTCCTTGTGAGTTTCAATTGTGTTACAATCGCAAATTCAGTAGAGCTGGCGCCCAGCCTTCGGCGCGCATGCCAGTATACGTGGCAGAACGGTCACCCATCTCAATATTGGTCCTAGCCAGGGCTGCTTCGGTCCGCGACTATCGGTCGGATCCCCAGTGGAATTTATACTTTGCAGATATCACGGAACGTCATGACCTTTCAACAGGTTGAAACTGAAAATTCCTCGTGAAGAAAAAAACGCATTCTTTACCGAAGTTGCACAACGATCGTAACGCTTTCGAGCACGACCGAAAATCTTTTTTCAAGCGCGTGCAGTTTCCAACGGAAGTCCATTCCCCGTTGTTCCGTCACGTCCACGCGTATCTTTCGGCGCGTGTACGTTTCGTCCTTTTTTTTCCTCCAAACGTCACGTCCAAACTGTTTAGATATCTTTTAAGTTGCTTGGATGTTGACATACGAAGGTAACATTTTTTCACGAGCACGAAGCGAGTTTTTCCACCATGAAGTAAATTGACAAGGAACGGCACTTAACCGTTCGACTGCACACTTCCGCCATGAACATCTTAATGCATATGGGGTCGATTGGACCCCAGACGTTTTTAAGATCGTTGTATTTCGGTAAGTGTGCACTTTTTTTTGTAGAGACGTTTTTTGTAGTCAATCATCCTTATTTTATGCCCAACATTTATTTTCAAGAAAAACAAAAATTAAGTGCTCAAACATTCGTTTAACGGGGTCCTCTAGTTTCTCGGGTCGAAAAAATCGATTTTTTTTTTCATAAATCACATGTACAACATGTGTAGAAAATGTGTGCCAAAGGATTTTTCGATATTCGAAGTGGTTCACAAGTATAAATCACATGCGCGAACTTTCAAACGCGTTTTTCTCGAAACACCATTTTTCGAAACGGTGACCACGATATTTCAGAAACTACTGCACCGATCTTGTTCAAATTTATACAGCATCTTTAATATGTTATAAGCCAGCGATTAAACTAGGATTATCATGATTGCTTCGATAGTTTTTTTTTGTACGAGCGAAAAACTTAAGAAAAAATGAGTAAAAAATAGAATGTAATTTTCAAAAGTGTATAAAAAAGTCAATTTTTGTAATTTAGTATTCACTCTAGTTCAATCGCTAGTCTTAAATATGAAGATTAAAATGCCGTTTGGTTTTTTGATTTCGGATAAGCAGAACAGCCGCAATCTTGGTCACCGTCAAGCACCTCTTTTACTTGATGTCTTCCTGTCGGCCACTATAACGTTTATTCTATTATATATTTCGACTTCAAAAAATGTGTAAAGCTTATTTAAATGTTAATAAAGATTATGCAAAAACAATGAGATTGATTATTTCGATGCTTTGCCCGTAAAAAATTATTGAAAAAGCCGTTAAAAAACAGCCGAGAAACTAGAGGACCCCGTTAAAGTGGGAAATGCGTTGAAATATACGTACTTGAGTTAAAAAGATAACAATTTTTTTTCAAAATATAAAAAAAAATCCTTGAAGGTTTTTAAAGAGGAAGGTTTGTAGATACGAAAAAAAGACAGTATCGATCGTCATTCCAAAAAGTATATTCCGAGGTTTGAATTTGAGCATTTTTTGGATCGTGAGAAATGGAAAAAATCGACTCCTTCGGCAGATTAATTGTTGAAAACGTATATTTTCCGCAATTATTTTACTTTGATCACTTATTATTATTCACATTTACCGCAATGGTCGCATAAGCACATTCGGTGCTCGTTGCACATAGCCCTCCTGCACAACGGGCACTTGCTTTTGGTTTTATGATCGGTATTCTGAAAACATCATTTATTATTGTAGGGAAAAATACAAAATATGTCCGAGTATTTTCTATCGTGACTCACTTACATATAGCAATAAAATACTAAATTTGACCAAAAAATGTTTTTACATTCACCGCACTACTGCATAAACGGGGTCGACTCGACCCCAGGTCCTTTGTCGACAGCTGTCCTCAGTACACAGGCAGAATCTAGGGTGGGGCCGAGTGTCCACCTATAGAGTAGGAGTCGGAAACATTCGAGCGCCGCATTGCGGCCGAATAGATTACCCCGTTTTGCGAAACAGTCAGTTTATAAAAAAAATGGGGTCAAAACGACCCAGTGCGTCGAAGGGTTAAGTGTCAACCTTCGATTTTGTTGAAACGCATACACGTGATAAGGCATTTAAAACTATTAAACACGAATTTTGTTTATCGGCGGAAAGAAGGGCTTAAGGGGGGGCACCCCTCAAAGAAAGGCGTGTCTCCTCTTAAGGGAGGTTTTTACTTCGTTGGGCCAAAAAATGTTCGATTTTCACCAATTTTTTATGCCAAAAATACCAAATGGAGAATGTGGAAATTTAGGATGTTCACTAAGCTATTGAACATGATAATATTTTTTACAGTTCGACAAAACATGGTACCGGGGGTGGGAGGAGCCACGTATGACGCTGCGCCGGCGATGATATTCTTCGCTTGTGGAAGTCCTAAAACCTGAACAGGTGATCCGAAACAAAAAAATCAAAGATATTTTTACTTCGTACAATATTGTGTATAGGTCGAACTAGAATCAAGAAGAAACATTGAAAAATAAAAAAATGTGAGCGATCGGAGGGGGCGTTTAGTTTTTGACCAAAAATGTTTGCAGTCTTTTGTTCATAAAATAAAAACGTTTAAATATTTTTGGATAATTCTAGTTCAACTAATAAAGACGTTTGTTGTACACGTGCCTGCCAAATTTCATAACGATTGCTCATCTAGGGCGTCTAGGAGCATTTCCGCAAACTTGGACAACGTGGTTTCGAGAAAAACGCGTTTAAAGTTAAGGGGAGATATACACCTAGGAGTCGGAAAAAAGGTCATTTTTGTGAATTTTTTCAAGGAAAACTATTTGAAATTTCGGATTGGGGTTTTAATTATCTGAAAGTATATACATTCAAAAATATGTTTAATTTTCTTTATTTAAAAACATCAAAAATATACAAGGATATTGTATGATCCTTGGGGCGTCGTAAAAACATCTGCGTATACGGTACCCACTGGCGTTTCTTAAAAAATCATCTGAAAAAAAACCAAAAAGATTATTAAATTAGATACTATAATCTGGTACTTGTCATAGCCGATTTTGAAAATATCGTTTTATGACAAAATGGCGGACGTTTAAACAGAAATAGTGATTTTGGGCCAAAAAATAGTTATTATTTTGCTTATAAAACAAAAACTAAGTAACGGATAAAAAATCCTATGACAAGTACTAGATAATGGTGTATAGAATAACCACAAAAAACCTCAAGGCAATCGATTCATTGGTTTTCGAGAAATTTTGGGTACCGATTTGAAAAACGTGGTTTTGAGAAAAACGCGTTTGAAAATTTGGAAATGAATAAATCATGAAATTTGTCAACTTACATGGAATCATCGATACCAGGCCCATAGTGTAGGTCTTCTACGGTCGACGGAATGTTCATAACTTCTAAATCCTCGACCTCGACCATCTAGGTGTATATCTTCCCTTAAACTGAAGTTCATGTGCGAATAAAATGAAAAGTTTCATACTCACACCTAATCTGCTATGTCAGGACCATAGAGTACACCTTCCTCTTCAAAAAAATTCCCAATACAGCAAAAACAAATATTTTTTACCCATTAAAGTTGAAATCTCCCTTAATTTGTTTTGTTCAATATTTCTATAGTGAATTTTTAATCGCTTTACATTAGGAAAACATTGGTTTTTGTTTCGTTCAGATAGGTGAACTGCTTGTGGGTGAGGCTGAAAAATCATCCCTCTACACGCCTGCCCTTGAGGGGTGGTTTCCTCCCTTGAAACTGTTTTTCCGCCGATTAAAAAAAATACGTGTCTAATACTTTTCAATGCTTTATCACATATACGAGTTTCAACCAAATCGAGGGTGGACACTTAAGTGATGTTGCTTGTGAGAGAATTGTTCAAGCCATAAACCGAGCAAGTACGAGAGAACGAGCAGACAGTTAATGATGGAAGGGAAAAGAAAGAAAATCCCAATTGAAGCATCACGAAAACGCGGATTTCCACTCTGAGTGAAGTGTTTCGCGTTTCTGCACCACAACAAAATGAATCTCTTGAACGCATAGTCTCCGGTGGTTTGTGTGCAAGTGCACGGGAGAGGGACATCCAAGGTTTCCAGCATCCCAAAACCTCTCTGTGCCTCTCTCTGCTCCGTCGTCACTGCATCGTAGTATTTCTTCACCACGTCTGCGAGCGTGATCGCGTTCTTCGTCTTCTTCTTCTTCTTCTTCTTCTTCGCTCGGCGTGAATCTTTCATCTCCGCTCGGAATTCTACTGTCCTCTTCTCTTCTGCCAAAACGTTGATCACTTCCTCTCCTTTCCTCTCTGCTATACTGACGTTCCCAAAAACGTCCGGTCCATAACAACACGTGGCACCGAGGACTCATTCGAGGATCAGAACGTGAACGGTACACACTCCTCGCTTTGTCACGACCGTATTGTTTGCGCGCCCCGAAGACAGCTTGTCTCACTCTACAGTCGAACCTCCGTTAGTTTGCAGCGCCGAGCCGTTTGCCAAAGCGCCCCCACTCCCCACACCGATGACCGGGGTGCTCAGCTGTGACCCATCAGGACCAGATGAGAATGCAGAGAAGACGGACGTCTCCGTGCAGAAATTGTCGTTAGGGTCCAATTGGATTTCCATACTTGTGCCTACTTTCTGCTGGAGATCCAATGGGTCATTGCATTGGATAACTATACCAAAACGTCACGCTCGTTCATTGGATTAGAATGGGGGGGGGGGGGTCCCCAAAGGAATCCAATGTACGAATCCAAATTGAAGCCTGAAAGATTATTTGGATGGTTTTGATTCTTGGAGATTCTTTTAATTGGATTTGATTCTTGATGGATCCCATCGCATTCCGCGCATTAAGGGGGGAGATACTTTTAGGCGAGGAAAAATTTTTCTGATTTTCATGATTTTTTTGTAAAGGAAAGATTTCTTCACCCTGTTTGAAACTTGGAGTATATTTTGTGAATACTTCGGGCGGTTACATGGTATTTAAAAAAAAATTGATCTATAAAAATGCAGGTATGGCACGGTCTTCTAAACTGCATTTTCAAAACTGGAGTGACGTATAGCTAAAAAACTAATCGACCGATGCTGATGAAAATTGGTGTCAACCGTTATAACCTTCTCGCCTAAAAAATGACCCTTAGTGTTGTTGAAAATCTAAAAAAAGGTATTTTTATTGCAAAATGTAGCTCTTTCTTTCGGAAAATTCAATCATTTTATTTCAAAGCAAACCATTTCAGCGATTTTCAAGATTTCTCACTTTTTATTGGTTCATGTTCTGCGTATGAGTGTTAATGAAAGAATAATCTTCATTGGTTTTGTTTTCAGATCAATCCTGCCTACGCTACGCGTCACGTCGTCTGACAACGTCCGCCGCAACTAGTCCATAGAGATGGTTAATAGAGACGAAAATCCAGCGCTTTTTAGCGTAGAACATGAATTTTTGACTGAAGGTGGATAGTTGCATACTGAAAGTAACCCAATAAAATGTTGTCCCTCAACTCGCCCTAACCCTAAGAAATAGGGGATGAAAACTTAAAAATCGCTGTATCTCGATAAGTAATGGCCCGATCAAAAAAGATTTCAAACAAAAGTTGTTTGGAACAATAAAATTCGTATAAAGTTATTCAACGTCCAACCCCCTATCATTGAAAATAGCGGCACAAAAACGATTCGAAAATTCGGGGTTGATGCGTGTGCGAGCGGAGTAGACATATCGCTGCGTCCTTGTCTGGGTCAGTGGTGCTTTCGTGTTTTTGTGCCGCTATTTTCAAAGATAGGGGAATGGACGTTAGACAACTTTATACGTATTTCATTATTCCAAACAACTTTTGTTTGAAATATTTTTTGATTTGGCTATTAATTAACGAGATACGGCGATTTTTAAGTTTTTAACCCCTATTTCGTAAGGTTGAGGCGAGTTGAGGGTCAACATTTTATTCGGGTTGTTTTCAGTTGCAACTATCTACCTTCAGTCAAAAATTCATATTCTACGCTAAAAAGTGGTGGGTTTCCGTCTCTTTGACTGGACTAACCCCGTTTTGACGAACGTGCCATACCTCCGCCATTTTTAAAGATTAATTTTTGAAAAATACCAGGTAACACTCAAAAGTAGTTATGAAACGTGCCCCGAGTCTAAAAAATGGCGAAGAAATCTTTCCTTTGAAAAAAAATCATGAAAATCAGCAACTCTTTGCTCGTCAATCGGGAAATAGCGCGGAATCCACTTGGATTCCAATGGTTACTCCCTGCATGAAGCGTCCCTATCAAATCTGTATAGTGATATGATAGGACTTGGGGACGCCTCAATAATGTTCTGCATGGGTCTATGGGCCGATCTTCCGAAAAAGGAGGAATTTCTATATCGTGCGGCAATAAGTCGCTTAAAAAACACATGAATAAATAACGTTTGTTGCAACAAAGCCTCGCTAATGCGTAACAAAAGTCCCGAAACGACACATCCAAAATCGGATGAAGTCCAAAGCGAACGTATCGCATGTTTACCGGGGCTCAGGGAAGATTAATCAATCTCAGTTTCTAAAGGTTTTTCGAAATCGAAAGATTTTTTGAAACGTCGTCCCGCAATCTTCATACCCTTGGGTCTATAAGTCATTGTAATGATTTACGAAGCGCGAGCGAGAGGATTTTCCGCGAACCAAATCCGCGAAGTTTTATAAATTCGATTGTGCGTTGACAAGGTTGCCCGCATTTAGCTGCTTTTTAGCTACTAAATGCGAGCTGCCTTTAGGCGCATTTGGCTGCAGAAAAATGAGTTTGTTTTTCGACAAAAAACAGCTTCAATCATATTTTATCATCAAATCGATAATCAAGAAAAAACCATCCAGTCATACGATACTAAATGTTATAAACCACGTAACAGAGAAAAAATGAATGCCCATTAGAACTGGAATGTCGCGAGATTATGGCATAGAATTCTGCATCGTTGGAATGCAATGAAATGTCCTTTTCATTTTTTTATTTCTCCATTCAAATTAATATCCAAAATCTGCAACCTTCGTTTGTAGATCTCTAATGGGAATCTTCACAAAGCCACGTTTAGAATTTCGCTACCCTAAATCGTCTATTACTAAAAATGATAAAATTGAGAGAAAGAAAAAATGGTTGCATTCCAACGATGTCAACTTCAACATCGTTTGGACATTGCGACTATGGTACGCATCGGTTTCTCGATGTATCCAAAATAGTGTAAAGTAGCGAAGCGATCGTCTCAGTGTCCTTCTTTCATTTTCCATCCTGAAGATTTACTCTCCTTCCTTCGATCCCTACCCCTCGTACCTTGGTATATCTATTGCATCTGGGCATTCTCTGCTCACCCTCTATCTTTCTCTCTTCTATTCTCATACAGCGGGGCACAACAATGACGTACACGGCACGCTACGTTGTCCGAGCTATCGACGTCACCTGACAATTGAATAGTGCGCAAGCATACGTACCATCCCTCGTTCTTCTTCATCCTTGAGGTCTAGCCAATGGAAAACACCACCCGGGCCGCGGCGTTGGAATAATATACTCCGTCAAATTTTTTCCAGCCCAAATCTTTCTTCCCTCGCTCCCTCA